>PPHD01024375.1:1014-12138 GCA_002909625.1 Bambusicola thoracicus
AAAAAAACACACACAAATCCTATAAAAATGGCCTCCACAATATTGCAGGTTCTTTTTCAAATCTTTAAACTGAAAGCCAAAATTTCCACACTTATTTTTCTTTTCAATTTTTTCTTTGCATTTAAAAATTAGACATTAATTAGTATTTTTTGTCAAATAAATTTAAAATAAATAAATAAAATAAATAAAAACTTTTTGTCAAATAAATGACATTACTTGGAAAATTATTTCTAAATATTGGATCCTACGTCAAATTTTTATTTTCTTTTTGTATTTATATCAACACTGTGTAAAGAACATTAAACACTCATCTAATATTGCTAATATTAAAACTGGCTTGAAATAACAGTCTCTCTAGGCCTAGACTTAGCAGTTAGAACCGTGAAATTTTAATACTGCAAGAATTGTTTGTTTTATGACCTAGGCAATTTATCTCCCCCTTCTTGGGATTCTGGACATAGTCAAGAGTAAAAACACATTAAGTGTACATTCCATACATTTTCAGTTCTAACGAATTTGGAAGAAATCCAAGTTCAAAGTACAATTTTTGACCGTCTGTCACTCAATTAATAGGAAAAGAAGAAATACTGAGTGGTAAAACAAAACTTACTCAGATACTTGTTCAGCAGTTGGTAAATCTACAGAAACTGAAAATAAGAATAAAGGATTAAGTTAAAAATACATTTAAAAAATGTGGAAATACACAAGAACTCACTTTCAAATAGACACATAAATAGGCACATAGACATTATAATGTAATTGAAAAAGAGACTACCATAACGAACAGACATCCTCATGTGAGTACTTGTATGTGTACTATATAAGAAGAAAACAACTACGCATACTCACCATTCTCTATAATAACTTGACAAGCATGAGCATGGCTTTCACTCAGATGTGTGGCCATCCTATCTAAGCCAGAACCATCAGTCAGAAAATCACAGTTAAGACATACTACAGTCACACCTCTAGAGGAGAGAAAGTAAAAAGCATGTGTAAACACAACACGGCTGTGAAAACAGCTTGAACCTACAGCTACTGGACAGCCTAAAGAAAAACAACCCTGCTTTTCCAGTTTTATATGAGGTGACTCACAGAAGCATTACACATGGAAATTCCAGTCACTGACGAGGACATCTCCATGCTGAGTTTAGTACAAAGAATATAACTTCAGACAGAATTTGAGTTTCTTGGTTTTTTCCACCTCCCTCTCCTTTCAGACCTTGCACATTATGAATAATTGGAAAATGAAGCTATGGAAATATTTATTAAAAAAGCTCTGAAAAAGAAGTCAACAAAAGTGGACCAAAAAAAAAAAGTCTGTCACAAAAGAGAACACTGCCAGTAGAAGTCATAACACTTTCATCTCTCTGCTCTTGGTGGAAGCCTAGAAATTCAAGACGCTTTTATTTATTTTAAGCAATCAAATCACTATCGTAAAGCAACAACGATCTACAACTGAATAAAAGCAGAATTACCGTAGATCTTCTGAATGCTTCTTGTATATCCAAAATCTTTTACTTGGACGAGCACTGTGAAAGCTAAAAGAAAACAACACAGAACAAAAAGAAACCATCATAATTTAATCTGCCTTTGAGTACATTACTCCACATACTCCCTACATACTACACACGATACTGAAAATTTGCTTTCAACAAAGCAAGAAAACGATGTTCAACTACTGACCTGCATTATTCTAAAAAAGCTGATTTGATGAAATTGTACATGCTTGTGAATGCCATCTCCAGTTCAAAACACTGGTAAAAGAAAACTCCACAATGCTGTGCTGAAGAGCAGAAGAAACAAACCACCTCAGGAACACCAAACATTTCTACTTTTGAGCTCTCTACTAAGGAGCTTGGGAGGGGCAAGACTTCAGTATTTTTTGGCACAGTACTGCATGAACATAGCTCACTTCCATCAGCAGCTTAGGTCTCAAAGCACCATGCTTAAGTTACACAGCGAAAGCTATACAGTGAAGAAGTTTTACTCAACACAAACTTCCTCAAAAGACATTAAAAATTGAATCTTTAGACAACTTCAAGTTATCATACATGCAGGTTAAGCATGTGCCAACATAATATATCCCCAGTATTAAAGAAAAAGCAAGCAACCAAATAGAGATGCTACTACAGCAAAACCATACAAACTTCTTCCACACCACTTCTTGTTCTTTAGGCGGTGTTAGTTGCAAGAGGTCTAAGTAGGAGGACAGTCACGATAGAGCACTGAGGGATTTAAGGACACAAGACTAGTTGTTTTGCCACATGGTTGAACTGGACAACAGCAGGAATAGTTTACATTAGATTCCTTTCTCTTGTTCCTGAATAAGCCTTTTTCTTGTATGATTACAATTAGGTAGATTAATTTTTATTATTTGTAAGCATGCAATCCACAGTTTATCTGCGTGGAAGTTTGTGAATTATTTCATACAAAAACACTGACATTAATGTGACTAAGACAATGCACAGAAGATATACAAAAAAAATCTATGAGTCATACACGTATTCTAGACTTCAAAAACATTGCGGCATTTTAAACAAATATTTTAAAAAGACAATTGCATTCTGGGATTCTTTTTTGCCACAATACATTTGAGCTGTGGTTAAAGGCACAGGATTAACAAGTAGGTTTTCAAAATACTTTTTAACCTCCGTGCCAAGAGGTCTATGTCCACTCGTTGCATACGATACTCCCATTGCTCTGAAAACTTGCATGTCGTTTTCTTCACAGGCTTTTTTTTTTTTTTTTTTTTTTTACATCTGTCATCACTAATACCCCAAACTGTCTTACAGCAACAAACCTCATATAAGATCATATGTTGCTATTTTCACAGATTATCAAAGTAGTATCCATTTGGTTAGACTATTTGAGACACCCTTTACATGGTATCCTGAGCATGGATTTCATTAGTGATAGCAGTGGCTTTATATGTTCAGCACTTGTGCAAAACAGATGAGGTCTTAAATCTGAAACTCAGAATATGCAACAATTAACCATTATTTGTTAAGTTTGGCTGAAATGATAACGAAAGGCCCCACTGAAATTGTGAAGTACAGACAGAAAACTGCCCGAACACTTAGTTTAAGGTACAACAAGAATACTGGGTTTAGGTCCTCATTAGAAGTGAAAATCCAACATATACACGCCTCTGTCAGACCTACGTCACAATCCAAAATTCAATACACAGACTTCATACAATTTATATGAACTTTAAAAGTACATGATAATTAATTAGAAACTGTACAGAATTCTTACCTCATCATGTGATTCACATAGGCTTTGCTACAGCTAGTATTGTATCTGCATAAGCTACAATGGACATACGCAGGAAAGTGGCTTGCAAAATCTTTTATTTCTGAGTAACACTCAATGCATTTGTGAGCTCCCAAACGACACCTAACATAACATGGAAAAGTTCACAGTTAACATCAGTACCTTAGGACAACATAACTATTCGAAACCTTTTGTTTTATATCTGTAAAAAGCTTGCCTACATTGGAGAAAAAAAAGACCAACTTAATATATCAGATAAATATTTATTATAGGTTATAATAGTAGACATACATCTGTTTTTTCTTGTATTATTGTCATTACAGCTTTCACTTTTTTTTTATTAAGGTCAGGGTAAACATCTGTTACTGAGCATCTCTGGGAACAAAATACTGCAGATGAGACCCTCCAATTTCAGCTGCTGCTGCTGTCTTTCCGTACTTGAAAAGAATTTCAAAGAAACGTTTCATTCACACAATGAGCACAAGCTCATATGGATTTCCCATCATCCAGTATCCTCTGCAAGCTTTGAAAAAACTACAGATGAAGATCATAATCCTGCTCTTAACTAATTTTGCTGGTCATTTTTAGACATTTCAAACAGCTAAATTCTGAGTGTTAGCACCTTACTGAAAGGGAGACACCCATAATCTCTTTGACAGAGAACTGCTACTGCATGTTGACCAATGACATCATATTCTAGTCCATAAAAGACCCATGGAACTATTAAAGATTATCAAACCCATTAAATTGTAGGTATAAGGAGAGCATTCTCCCCACAGCTTGCTTTTATCTTATTGACTCCTTTAATAGTTCCCCACATTGACATAACAGACCTTTAACCTTTCAAATAACACTTTAGAAAACACTTTTCTCTCCATTAAGCTTGCAAGAAATCAGTCAGAGTCCATTCACAGGCCACTTTTCAACACAAATCTGCCTGGTGCATGAGTATTTCAATAACTGTGAGCTCTGCACAGGGAAAAAAATTCTAAATTTAGAATAGAAAACTTGCCAGAGCAAGTGTTTTTCAATCAAGTCCATCACCAACAAAATTATGAAGAAAGAGATGCAAAGTTATAATCACAATATCAATACGCGGAAAGTCTGAGTCTACTTCTGCAAAATTAAGTTGTCAAATATTGTTATATTGCAGGATCATAAGTTACAGAAAAATAACAAAATGATTACTTATATTCAAAGCATACTTAAGTGTATTTTTAATGTTCATCTTTTACCTTAGATTATGCAATGCTGTATTTGTAACCTTTTTTTTTTTGCTGCTGCTGTTGGTCCATGCATTTTGTTTCTTCAATGTAGTTGTTGGCTTTGATCTTGCTTTTGATTTATTTGCATTAGATCTGCTATGATTTCTAGCAGTCGTATTCTTCGCTTTAGGTGATAACTGAAATGTGGACGTGCTTGTGCTAACTGAAGACCCTGACTGAAGAGATCCAATAGATGCTCGAATAGTAACCTACAAGTACAAAATTGAAAGTTTTTCTATTTAGACTTAAGCTGTTTAAGTTCCCATGTCTGTTTTTCTCAAAGTTTTAGTCACTTCAGGACAGAAGTGACCATCCTGCATAGCATATGAAATCCTCCTCAGTAGATACTGTTTTGAAAAATATGTAATACAGTTGACTAGAGTAAACCTAAACTCAGTCTACTAGATGCTTAAAAAGCTTGTTTTGGTTGAAATAATTAGCCATGACAGAAAAACACCACTCCCTCTTCAGATCTGCAACTGCCTATATCCTACTCTTAAAACCAATGACCAAACAAGAAAAAGTAGCTGTGGAAAAGAAACAGCTGGGTAAGATCAGTTAGCCATGCTCAGAAGAATACCAAACAAATCTATCAATTGCTGGATTAAACACCTTTGTGTGCTGTTGCTTCATGATTAGTCAAGCTACTTCAGGCAATTTTTCCTCTCGCATTCTAGACCCTTCAGGGACAAATTCTGGCTTCTGAATTATACTTCTTGCCCCTCCTTACAGCTTAGAAGAAGTTCAGCTTAAGTCTTGTTCCAGGCTCTTCAGTTTTATCATCTACATTCTGTCAAGGTCTCCTAACAACAAAATCTTAGCACAAAGTAAGCTAAGCTTTTATTAATTACAAATACTCTGAATCTTCTAATATACTGAAGTGACATCACAGAATCCACAATCACTACTAAGCAACACAACTTCAACCTTGGTCGTTTTCCTTATGAAATATAATACAGTGATTCTAGAGGAAGTTAACTGTGAGTAGTTAATTAAAATGTTCATTTTATTATTCACTTCAAGTGAAAGGAAATAAATCTTCACAATTCATTAAAAGACTATAAGAAAAAAGTTCTGAAAACTACAGGCAAGTTCTTCCTTCTCAAGAAATGGACTTAACACTAAATATTCTAAGTGGAACCAAGCTTACATCACAATACAGTTGAGTTCTTCTCCTCACCCCTTGAAATGCAGAAGATAAAAAGATACTGTATACTCAGTTGTAAATGCATAATGCCTATGAAAAATCATCTTGCACTCCATCCGCATTTTGCTACTACCTTCCACATATTGCAAGTCCTACATAAGAAATTATGCTAACACTGCAGATCAGCATTATCTGCTTTTCTCCTAATACAAGACATGATAAATGGAAAGGGACAAATTAACTGACAGATCAAGGTGTCACTGACTACACTACCATCACATGCATGAATGGAAGAATGGGACAGAGCAACAATACAGATAAACTGGTGGAAGCAGTGAACCGTTGCTAGCTTCTTTCAAGAGGAAATGAGTTTTCTGTTTTAGAGGTAACAAAAATTTCTTTGCTATGGAAAAGAAACGAGAGAAGTACTCTTTCTATTCCAACACTTTCTCTGCCAATATGTTTTTTTTCATTTGCACCCTCTATTATACTTCACTTACCTTTGTTCCAGGAGGCAATCCTTCCAACTGTTTAGGTTTTCTAAATGTTCGGTGATGCTGAGTCTTGTGATCCATTTTTTCTTTGCAAGTCAAAAACTGCAGCCTACACTTAGTGCAACGGTATATTCCTTTTTTCTTGAAAAAAAGGAAGCCAGTTTAGAGTAAGCAGGAACATCACAAAAAACAAAATTCTAGTCCTATTCTGCCTCGAAGAATGGCCATTCCACTTTTAAAGATCAACCTGACAAACTCTTAATACTGTACAAGGTCAAGACACTCTGTACAGATGTATAGCAGTGTTACTACCAAGAAGGGATCAGGTTACCAGTTACAGTAAGACAACATGGTAATTCACAATCTTTTCTCTACTTGAATCTGTGAAGGCCATTCTAGTAAACTCCAAAAAAAAAAAAAAGCAGAACATTTGATTATAACCTAATGAAGAAATGAAATAGCAGAAAGATTCTTTAAAGAATATCCAGAGATTTTTAAGCAGAAAACTCCTGTCATATGAAAACATGACAAAGTCTAACAACTCACTTAAAACCCCACAATAAGCAGTTCTAGATCTTCATATTTTGACTATTTTTATCTATTCACAACCAACAAATTAACAAATCAGTTATGCTTTTTTAAAAACTTTTTTTTTTTTAGGAAGAGATTCATTATATTTAGTGTTCTTCTAGCATTAAGAAAGCATCTGCTTACCTGATGCCTCATATAATGATGCATATATGGTGCTCCGATTTTAATTACTTTGAGGCAAAATGGACACAGCAGGTGTTTTGTATTTTCATGGACTGTTCTGAAATGTGTTTCTACATCTGAAAAAGCTGAGGATCTGTAGTTGCATACCTAAAATAAGAAATTTTACTTCTTGTTAAAACAGGGTGTGTGTGTTGGGGGGTGGGAGAAGAGGAGGTAGGTAACGTAAATAAAAAACAGAAGAAATTCTGAAATACCTGGCAAACATACGGCATTTCACCTGGCTTATGATTGTCCTTCATATGTTGCAAGAGAACTTGTTCTGTTTCAAAGGATAATTCACAGATTTTACAAATAGCTAAAAAACGTGAAAAGCAAAAAACCTTGAATTAGTTTTGGGTCATAATTCAATTAATTATAATAAATACGTACATGCAAACTGTATAAATCTATAAAGGGGAAACAACCTAATGATCTTCGAGCTCTTTAGATGAAACTCTTGACAGCTTCAGGAATGTGAGGTCTTTCAGTAGTATGAACTCTTGAAATCAAGTTTGCAAAAAAAAACCAACAAGAATACCCTCCAACTTAAAAAAAAATACTTTTTCTAGATAAATTGCTCTGACAGAAGCTGAATGTCCAGCTTTTGCTTACAACCCTCCAAATTACTGCACTCAAAGTACAATGGCTTTATGCTGAAGTTACTAACCAGCAAAAGACAAGTCAAAAAATATAAGATTTTAGGTCACAAAAAAGTTCAGTGCAATATAATCCAACTTACTAGAAGACTCATAAGGTGTGTGTGTACTTTCAATGTGGCACTGCAGCTGGAATGGGGTGGGAAACTGACGGTAACAGTGCTGGCAGGTGGTGTGGCTTTCCCAGCTTTCACTGCTCTGCTTCTCAAGCTCTAAATGATGTTTCATGTGGTTCATAAACCTTAAAATGATAGTGAACAGGTGAAAAAAGACATTACCCATCATGTATCACATGCAAAATGCAAAGGAACCTTAGAAACACCGTTATGAAATCACTTTCAAATTTGAAGAAATTCAAGAAGCAAATATTTAAAATATGGCAGCCACTCAAACCTCATCACCACCACTGTTCTCACATCCACACTGTGAAGCACAACAGCAGCTCTGCTGAAAGCTAGTAAGTACTAAGACCATATCTTCAAATAGGACATTATAGCTTTATCTGGAAACACCTCCATACAAAAGTGAGAATATTTCAAGAGCTTTCTTTTTTGCCAGTATTTCAGTCTGAAGATGACTTATGAAAGATAGTTAAAGAAATTCCATTGTGTAGATATCAATCAAAAGGTTATCAGAAACTTGGTGGTAGATCACTACTGAAAGTCACCATATTTTCCTTGTTAATACATGCATCTGCCTGTAGAAGGATCTATCTTGGCTGAGAAGTCTAAGCTGAACTTATCACAATGTTGGCAGGTCAGTCATTTGCAGAACAGCAAGTTGTCACAAGGACAGGTCAGCTGCATAATCCACTACTGCTGACTTAATAAATCACTCTGTTTTGAATGGGTTTCTTTTTGAGAACAAAGGTCCAAGAACTTCCACTAAAAGTACAGAGAATACATGTATTTACTTTGTCCACCATAATAAAACCACTTAAAGTACAGAAAATACCTTGGAATACAAATTCTTAAGTAATAGAAATATGTATTTAATATGGAGAAAAGTAAACTCTGCTTAAATATGAATTACTGGCACTTTCACTTATACAGATACTTAATAATTAACACCAAGTCTAATGTTCAGAATTAGAAGAAACTTCTGTTCAAAAACATGGGTTTGATGTTAGCATAAGGCTGTTCATTTTGACTTGCAGACTCTGCCCTTGAAAGAATAGTCCATTTTTCAGTTTTACATTCTGCTACTTCAGCTTCCGCTGAAGAATGCATGTGAAAAAGGAGAATGACCTTAACTTCCAAATGAACAATGACATGAATTGGTCTATCTATTAAAACAGCTTACTGAAGCTTTTTGTAGTACTTGGAAGTAAAATTACTCCATCAAAATAACAGTTGTTACATAAGTAAACCACCAACTATTAGTCACTGTGAATCCCTAAAGAGAAACAACACTCACATCTACTGACATTACCATCAATCAGGATGGTAAATTATAGAATACTTTGTAGTTGCCCTTTTCAACCCCTAAGTCCTGTGACTGCTCTCATTAGAACTACACTACTTCCATTAGACACCTCTAAAATTTGTTCTCTAGTCTGTAAATAAGTTAAAGCTACAGACAAACAAACATAGTAAAAAATAATTCTATTTCTGTTCAATACCAGCACTAATAGCTTGCAAGACACACACAAAAAATCCTTTCTATTCCAAACAAACAAATTTCAAATGCATGACATTAACTGATATGGGCTGTAAATCATTAAAACATTAAGGAAGTGAATTCATATACCTTATATTATTTTTAAGAACTTTCAGACAGCTGAAGCACTTAAACGTTGTATGAGTCTTCTGCTCCTGTTGTACCTGTTGGGTATCACCTTCATGTTTCCCATAATAGAAATCATTAACTAACATAATCAGTTTTCCTTTCTCATATTCAGTAGTCTTGCTCGTTGTAGTAGAACATTCCGTTTGGACCACACCCAGAAAAAAGTCATTAACCAGATCTGGACAACAATACTAGATGGAAAGGGAGAGAAGAAGAGACAGAGATAAAAGGTATAAGACTCCCTCAACAAACTCCATCAATGAAAACAGCATCTTAAAACTGAAAGTGCCTGATAATTACAGCTACACGCAAAGCTTTTCAATTCTCTGACACAGACTCAAAATCATACTCACATACACGTTTTTAACTCTGAACTGATCTTTCAGTAGCATTCAGGTAATAAAATACAAAGTATTCTTAACACTGAATAACTATTCGCATAGTTTCATGTAAATAAGTTTCCAGGACAAATCAGTGTTGCCTTACTCATCAGAAAAATGCCTACTTCCTAACATTTAAAAACAAGAAAAAAAAAGCAGCTCAAAGTATTGTGCTGACAAGCATAGGTTTATTGAGGACTTCATACAATATTTTTTTTTACTTCCTTAGGTATGACATTTATGGAGAACTGCAAGTTTTTTTTCAGCTTTACTGAAAAGTGTAGAAATTCTTTGTCACACAGCAGACACGTAATTTGTATTCACCTGAAAGAGTAGACACTGAATGCTTAACCCAATAGCTATACTACAAAGCTTAATGCTTTAGAAGCATGAAGTATCTCATATAGGATATGCTATCAAGTTTCCAACCGCGAACAAAACCAGAATGTTCAACTCTTGCTGGGAAACAGGTCTGACTGTGCATGACTACCTCCTATAATCGTAAGCAGTTCATTTTCTGGCGTAGAAATCTAAATGAGTATACTTCCTGTAAATAGGAATTTAATCTAAAAAAGTTGGGTTTTGTCATCCATGGCTCTTTCATTCGTTTAAAGTACCACTGCAAAAGCAATTCATTACAAAAAATGATAAGAGAAAGATAACATTTCTTAATAGTACATTTCTTAATTGTGTTTTGATCATCTTCAATCTTTCAAACTACAATGATTTGTGTTAACAGCAATTGAGAGCATCAAAAATTTCTATTCCTAAGTAATTCATACAGCTTTCTGCATGAGTTATTCGTTGTATACGAAGACATTTCTGCTTCTCTGGAATGGAATACATACGCCTGAGAACTGTGCTAATCTCTGCCAAATTATTAAAAAAAAGCATTTTCCAGGACAAAATGTTTCTGGAAACAATGACAAGTAGGCTTCATAAGGAGTAACGGATGCATAGCTCTTGAACGTTTTGTTTATCACTTTAAGTATGAATTACAAATTAGCCTTTTCCCCTCAGAAGACTTTTAAGTTACCATATGATATATAAAGGAAAAAAAGTTAAATTTACAAGGTTATCTTAGCCTCAGTAGTCACCTACCACAGATGTGAGTCAACAGGTTGCTACTAGCAGTACCAGTGGGCCAACTTGCATTGCTACTACAGGCAATTACCTTCATCAAATTCACTTGTTATCTGGCCAAAGGTTCACAAAGTCATAGCTATGGGAGAAAGAATTCACAGAGCCAGCATATGTGCCTCATTTCATTGGTAAAAATAATACCCAAAGTAACAAGACTTAGGGCTCTACATCTCCATTCTTTATCTGACTTCACAATACTTCAGCCCTGCCTAATCAGAGACA
>PPHD01024377.1:0-12138 GCA_002909625.1 Bambusicola thoracicus
CCTAAAACAGCAAAACATTGCTGCTTGTTAAGACATTCCACTAACACATAGAAGGCAAAGAGACACCACAAACTGCACGGTTATGGTTTGATCTGGAGAGGTAAGCAGCTGCATCCATGCCATGCTCAGGGGTGTAAGACAGGAAAATTGATGTAATCCTAAACCAGGCACCCCACAGTTAGCCTAAACCCTAAAAACATCTGCAATGTGCTCCTTGTCTCGCATCCAAATTAATTATTCCACCCACGGTACAGTTTAATTGGCAGGCATAGGTACACTTTTTTGCCTTGCAAAAGAAGTATTATTAAGTGTGGTTTTTTTTTAGAGCTGTGCCCCTTATACTCTTTCATGTATAGTAATGCTAAGGAGCACTCAGTGATTCCAGTAAGTAGATGTTTCAGTTGAATCATTAATATCAAATAAAATACTACATATCTACTTTACATCTGCGTCATGCAGGCATTTCGGTACCTCTGAGTTGATTTCATATCTGTATGAAAAAAACTGGAAGCACATGTAAGTCTTTACAGTAGCAGCTGCTAAAGCTTTTAATTAGAGATTCCAAAGCTCAGAATACCTTACTCCCAAACTTGGTATGAGTTTTAAATGGAAGTATCATAGAATAGAATCATAGAAACATTAAGGTTGGAAAAGACCTCTAAATCATCAAGTCAACCATCAACCCAACACCACCGTGCCCACTAAGCCATGTCCCTCATTGCCACATTCACATGTTTCTCAGACTCCTTTGAGGGTGGTCTTCACCACTTAGCTGAGCAGTACTTTAAATACAAGATGGCTCTACGTGACACTTGCTTGTGGACACTGCACAAAAAGGATGGGAGTGAGATGATAAAATTTACTGGTTGCAAGTATGAGGAATGTCAACATAAGGACAACAAGATATAGTGCAGATGTAATTAACTGAACTTAATCTTTCTGGGGAGTTTGATTCCCACTTTGGGAACATTTCCACACAGAAGTAAACATCTTTCAGACCACATAGTAGTACACAAATGCAACTGTGTTTCATAACAAAGCATGCAATCCAGCTGCAACTCTCACAGGATACACTTCTGGTAAACTGAAAAGAGCACAATTGCTTTGTCATCTCAGGCCTCACATTCTTACAGGTGGTTCTCAAGTGTAACCTCCACTTCATTATGCTGTCTGAAGCATAACACCAGCCAATAACCTTTTCTCCTCCTGAAAAATTTCCTGCTGGCTTATTCCTGAAAATATTTTCATCTGGAGCTTTAGAAACAAACAAACAAATAAAAAAAAAACCAAAACATTCAGTCTTACGAGGACTTATCTCTTTTCCTAAGCAATTTTCTTCAAAGTACTTTAGTTTATGAGGCTATACCTGAGCAGTTCATTTCAAACTCGAGGAGAAGAACAGCCTCCAGTCATCCTGATCTAGAAGAAAGTCACCATTAGCTCCATGCTCTTCATATTAAAGCCATTGGGTTAAGGACAAACCACTGCATCCCCTCCAAACTGTGGTGCACTTCCCCATTTGTTTTAGTCTCAACAAGACACTCAAAAGTACTCAGAGTAAGGCTGGACCAGGATCCCAATCATTCCCCCTTCTCTGTTCAGACACGCTTACTGGGCATGCAGGAGGTGCTTGTTTTGCAAACATCAGTTGGTTTTTCTTTTTTTTTTTTCTTCTTTTTTTCTTTTTTTAAGTCTAAATTGATTATTAAGGAAAGAAGTATTAGGGGATGTAACTAATGGAGGTTTTTGGCCTGTGTGTTTGTTTCAGGGGCTGCAAAATCACACCCTATAAAAGGTATTTTGCTTTTTTTTCTATTCTGAGTACTTTGTGGTGAGTACACATGCACAAAAAGCAGGATCAAGTCTGAGGCCTTAGAAACACAACAAAGAGCGCACTGGAATCTCTTTAAGCATAAACTAAGATCTACTTTTCAGTGTTGCTAATACAGGTTGCTTGGATGGCAGATGGCTCATCTGATTACAGGAACCCACTTCAGCTTAAAGGAAACTCCTTGAAACACATAACCACTGCTGTCTTCTGGCTCATCTGGGTTATTAAAAAACTTTTACCACTTAAATAAGTGTCTTGTGGTTCTCTACTTTCAGCTGCTCCTTTTAAAGCACAATGGTACACAATAATTAGACTAATTGTTTTCAACTACCCTCTGAGTAATGACTAATAGCCATGATTTTTTTTTTTTTTTTAAGCAGTGAACTAAATTCAGCCTCTGGCTAACTGCTCAGAGATCTCCAAACATTCCCCACTGTGTTTCGTCTCTTAAGCACAAGTGGCTCAAGGTTATCCTTGTATTTTGTCTGGTTTGCTCCCATCAGAATGACCCTGGAGCTGGCAGTCTGTAATCTCATCCAGCACAGGGTGGTTCAGGGCACAGAAGGGAAAGAATCCTAAGGGGCAGATTTGCAAGAGGGAGATGAGAGGGCTGTAATCTCCTTTATCATTGAGATCTAATGCAGCATGCATCGTCAGTCCCAAATCATGTAACTGCTGTGCTGCTGTTCAGCCATCCCAAACCCCCCCACAGCTGCATCCAGCACTTCCTAAGTTGTTAGCGCAGGAAAAAAGCATCTTGAGGAAGACTTTCCCATGTCTTATTGAATTCTTAGCAGCAAAAGCCCGTCAGGTCACTGGCAGCTGGCATAATTTATCACAGCCCTTAGGCAAGTTTACATTACATTGAACAACTCATGCTCAGTCACTGCAGACTGGTCAGAGGAAGGTGATATATCAGATGCTATCAAGCCAGAACAACAATTTAACAAAACTACTCTGGTTTTATTCTGCATATATATACACAAGTACAGACAAGGCAGTGAAAAAGGAAATCCCAGAGCTTTATCAGAAGTTGTAATGATCACAGCTGGTAGCTCCCAAGTGAGAACTTGCACTGAAGAGAAGTGAGAATGCACCTTTGTCAGTAGCTATCCGAAGATTGTATACTACGCTCTGAAATGAAGGGCTGTTTTTCATAAAAAGCCAGAGAACCTCTTAGTTTTTACAGATCATGCTACCTACAGCACAGATAGACACTTTTGAACCTTTAATAGTTGCATAAGGCAAAACAAAAATGCAAAGCACTCTAAGCGAGAAGACAAGACAATATCTCAACTTCAGATATGGAGGGGTTGAGTGCAAAAGAGAGATCACAGTGAAAAAAGAAATCAAGAAAGAAAAATAGAGAAAAAAAATGGGAAGAAATTAAAGACAAAGGAACAAATCACCAGAAAATACATTTAGAAATGACAGTGTATTGCAGTATCTTCCAAATAGCTTCTCATATGCAATGTTCCATACTCTTTGTTCCATTTCTCCTTAATTCTCTATTTAAAAGAGGATGAAATCTGTAAATAAAACAGAGATAAGTCTGCCTGAGAATTACTGGGAAGTGAGTATGAATTTTCAGTATTTTGAAAGCGGAATTCCATTAGTCCAGCAGCTAGCTGCTATACCAGTCATACAGCCAGCACACTGTATTGTTATCATTTGCAAAGACTAGAGTTTCTAAATAAAGTAATATGAAAAACTGCAGTCTTTGGAAGTAACAGATCAGAAACTCACAGTTTTCAGTGTCCCAGATGCGGTGCTGTCCAATTTTCACTGACTACTGTTAGCAGATTACTGCGAGAACTATCTCAAGATACGGCGATGAAATCACCCTCAGAACAGCTTTCTCCTAGTTACATACAAAGCAACTGATGCAAGAAGGAGACAAAAGTCTGTTCCATTTACTCAGACTTTCAACTCTGTGATACATCTGGCCAAGGACAAAGTCCCACATCACTTTGATTGGACAAGGAAGCCAACACTTACATCTGTTAGCATCCTGTAAATCTAAGCAGCTGTGTTGTGAGTCATTTCAGGACTGGCTAATTGAATAAACAATTGTAATTGTGTTCTATGGAACTCCCATTTTCTTTCAAACTTGGCATCTCTTCTCACGAAAGCTGTGCAAGTTAGGGTGCAGCCACACCAATTTATCCATCTGTGACAATGTTTACCCAATATCTCTAGCCTTAACAACTATCATGAAGTGCATCCTCCTGCTGGGCAATTAGCAATTTCCAAATACTCAAAATCTAGCAACCACAAACTTACTTTAAAAAGTGATAATTATTGATGGTACTCAGGCAGTAGTGCCATTTATTATTTGTATCTCAGTAACATTCACAAGGCACAATGACCAATGCAGTACTTGTAGAAAATGATCACAAACCTGAACAATCCTCAGCAACACAAGGAAAAAAAGTGTAAGAGAGAAGGGATTAGAAGCCAGAAGTTTTCACATCAGTTCTGGAAAGTACTGGAAAGATTAAAAACAAGTTCAAGGGTTGGTAAATCTCCATAGACTTTACTAGTAGAAAAAGTTATTCATGTTGAATCACATGAGGTTTATATGACAAGTTTGTCATGTAAAAATTTCTACTTGTGAGCAGATAGCTTTGCTGCTGTAACACATTCAGCCATGATAGCTTTGCCAAGGTTATACACAAAGTTTCAGGCTTCTGAGTTTTGTTGACACATTCCGTTGGAGAATCTCTGAAATCCTTCCCGCTGCACATTTCTTTTCACCTGCAATACACTGTTATAGGCTGTGCAAGTCTTCTTAGTTTAGGTGAAAAAGTAGAGTGCTTGTGCCTGGAGGCTAAATTTGCTTTGATACCTAGCACTTCAGTTTACCATTCCTGGAGAAATGTCCTTGCAGCTGTGCTTCCCAAAGGACAACAACACCAATATGATACCCTCACTGAACAAAACTCCCCATAATAAGTGGATATTAATAAGGTTAGGAGATAACCTGCTAAAGAAGTCCAAAAATGCAGACAGCAAGGGGGGAAATTTTCCAAGACAGATACAATAGAGAAAAGAAGATAAATCAGGCTGGCAAGACCATAAGTCATTTTTTAGCCTGAAGAATGAAGACCTGCTTTAATTACAACACATTGCTATGATGTACAGGGAATTAAAATGACGATTACCTGTACATTACAATTTATTATTATTTTTTTTTAACCATGGGTCCTGGCATGATGCAAAACTGGTGGTTGGACTTGGTGATCACAAACGCCTATATGGTTCTGTGAAAACTGATAGGTTCTGTAAGATGAATGTAGACACTTTTACTCACTGCTCTGCCTAAAAACAGGAGACTTGCAGAGATCTTTGTTTGCCTACCACACAACTGATACACCATTATCAGTGCCTGTCTTGCAGAAGATGATCTCTTTTGGCAACAGTTAACAAGCAAGGTAAGACCTTTATTTAAATCAGCTTTAGAAGCAGAACATTTATCTTCCCTACATTCATCACTTGAACTAAGTTATGTCCTCTTTTCCAGACCTTTTTTCTACCTTTTTTTTCTTTGCATTTTAAAACAAAAACAAAATAAAACAGCCTGTCTGTAGGCCCAGGTCCACGTGTTTTCACAGACTGAGTCTATGGCCTGTTATCTTCCACAAAACAAATTAAGCCAAATGCTTTATTATGAGTTAGTTTTTCCTGTCTGGAGGAAAAGATTTAACAACTGAAACAAAAAGAAGATTGTTCCACAACACTAAATATCTTGAGCAATCTCTCTCTGCCATCTACTCTTTCACCTCTTTTCTCACTTTTTACATTGTGTGATGATCCTGAACTGATCACGACTATTTTATTGCTGCATTCACTGATGTTGATGAAATTCTCCGCAACAGCCCATCTAACAACCTTTGACCATATTTGCAATTTCACTAGTCTTTGAAAACCTTTCCCATGGGCACCTGACCTATTGTGCAAGTGCAGAGTTACCTGCATCCTACTTGGTTGAGGTACATGGAATAGAATGCCCTAACTGTATTCTGAAAGAAGCCTTCTTTCTGACCTGGCTTTAATGACAAGCGTGTCATAATTTTAAAGAGAAGGGGAAGTAAAGGAGGACTTTCTGAGGCATGACTGGTAATTCACAGTCTAGGACTTTATAACATACAGCCACCTTCCTGTTCACCTCTGCTCCCCCAGGTGTGAACTCCGAGGTTCCACAATTCTGGCATTATGCTACTCCTGTGCCATATAGGCTGTGCCACTCTATTTCATTGAATGGCTACTGAAAATGACCAACCATTTTTACAGATTAGTTTCACTTCTAGGAAAAGATATAGGTAAACAACTCCAGAATTTCCATTTCAAGCTTCCTAACTTCTTCTAATAACATTAAGCCACAGTTATCAAGTCTGAATTTGAAGCTGTCAGTAAAACTCATGAACCAGTTGGCATGGACAGGCTAGTGAGAGATTCATCCATGAATATCCAAGTCATCCAGATCTAATGTGGCTATTCTGTTGCAGTAAGGAAAAGAGGCAAGATTATGAGTGAAGAGTAGGTGCAAGATACTTAACTGGAAGAAAAATCAATATAATGTAGATGGGAAGTGGAAGAAGTTTCCTAGCACAAAGAGCACATCAGCATAGTTCATAGCTAAAGAGAGGTCTGAAATAAACTTCTAGCATTAAACTTCAATCCAGCACCTGCAAATAGTTCTTTCTGGATGCCCAGGAGACTTGGTCCTACCCTGTCTGATGCTGAGCTTCTTTTAGCTATGCACCACTAGCAAATGTTCACTGGAGTCCACTAATACCACATAACGAAGCACCTTGCTGTATATCCTCTACAATTAGAGGCTATTCCAACAGCACCAGAACTGCCTTTTCTTTACCTTTAAAATATTAAATCAATGGCTAGGTGCTCAAGCTTCTGAATGAGAATGATTGCCTGAGCAGAACCAAGTTAAAAGACCACCTCACCTCACGTTTCAAAGAGATGAACATATTAAATCAAATCTTCTCAAATCTGATGAGACTTTTTACTCTCAAGGGCCAAGTTTGGTCACAGAGAAGCATATGAAAAGTTCAGAACTAACCAAGACAATGAAGTAAACCTCCCCAGGAAGAAGAACCTCATATTTATCTCACATCTCCTGTCTTGTTTCTTTTGCATATTAGCAAACATACAGTAGCACAAATTACAAAGACAACATACTGAGTTTATCAAGCACTGTGCTACAGGCAGTTTTCCACGTAGAGCACATTTAATGCACAACTTATTATTAAATATGAACAAATGCAAATAATATACCAAGAAGAGTAACAGCCTAAGAACAGGGAAAAAAAAAAAAACCTGTGATTTCTAATCTGCTCCATACGTCTTTTGGAAAGGCTGGCCTTTCCATCTAGAAAGGCATTTCAAAGGAGAAAAAAAGTGCAAAAAATCTACTCTCAAGGGAGCAAGCGGAGAGGACGTGTATATACACACCCTTCCTTTTGAGTAGACTTTCCTGAATATTGCCTCAGCTGTCTGCTGAGCCTTAATGGAAGGACTTTCCCTTTTATTAAATAATAAAAACCTTCTTTGTATTTTGGAGCCAGCAACAATCCTCAGAACCAGTGTTGCCCAAATGTTTTATTGCGCACGCCCATCCCTGCTCCATACAGACTTTGCACTTGGCCCAGCTCTTATTTCATGGCATTGAATCACCTGGGCTCATGGGTTGATACCTACTGGTGAAACAGCAATGGAGAAGATGATGTATTAAATCCTACCTGTTTTCCATCCAACATGACCCCTACTGGTATTGGGTTCAGTGTGAGTTGTGTATCAGCATTCACTGGGATCCTACAGACCCACCAGCAGTTACATGCAGTGACTCATCAAGCCAAGCTCTGCTTGAAGAAAGTTCTCAGCTGCTCCAAGTTGAAAGGGGATATACATTCATTGTAGAAGTGCTGCTTGTGTTTACTAAATTAAAGGTACATATACTGAATGAGGTTAATCAAAAGAAAATTCATGTTTTTCTGTTTGAAGAACACATTGTTTTTTTGGACAATGCTTCTAAAGCAAGTAATAGAAGGAAATTAAAGTTAGTCTTGGATATTTTTCTCAAGAAAAGAGATTACTTCCAAAATTCCAGTGAAAATTAGTTTTGACCTGGCAGATTTATGAGGCTTTGAAACTTTCATTTGGAGCCTAAGCAGCAGTTTGTTTTGTGTTTAGAATAATAATACTCCTTAACTGAGGCAAAGAGGGGCGGTGACACCACTATTTATGGCTTGTTGTCCCTCTCCATTTCGGCACAGGGAATGCAGCTGGACTGGTTGCTGCTTTTACAATTGCTGCACACTTTTTGTATTAGCAACCCTCACTTAGCAGAAAACTTATGAAACTCCTCCTTCAGAAGAGAGAATTAAATAAAATGAAGAGCTTTTTCAAAGTAATGTTTCCAGTTGCCGTTTTCTGCGTTCTTGTTTACACTTTTAGTAGGCATTTCTTCGAAGTTTCCAATTTTTCCCCAAAACCATGAATGCAAGAAACCTTTGAGTCAAAGCTAAGATGTACATACATTTTACAGTTCTGTAATCTGAGGCGAGATGAAAAACAGTAAGTATTAAAGTATTAGCAATAGAGTGTCGGTGACCATCATGGAAACTTGACTGAGTACTTTTACCTTCTCAAATAGCTTTCTACATGACGTGCTGGAAGTTTAGAAATCCAAAAACATTACGAAAATTTTGCATAACGTTTTGACAGGTGGAAATACAAATGCAGTTTAAAATCTAGTTTTCTTGCCTTTTTCTTACAATTGCTAAAAATCTGTGCAAGTCTAACCTAAATGTTTCTTATTGTGTGGAAAGTACTTCTTTCCATACAGCCTCATAAGAATTGGCTCAGAAATGTAGTATGCCTTCTTTAAGTGGTGATACTGAATATTTTTCTTTTTTTTTTTTCTATTGAAAAAGCAAATACCATTGTTTCTACTTTTGTATGAGAATTCTAGAGCAGCAGAATCAATAGGCTGTTTCATATCCCATCAACAGCAGATACTGGGCTGAAAGCCAGTTTCCTCACGATGGCTTTGTTTAGCCTACAGTTTTGTTCTTACTATAATTCTAGTTAATTGATTGCTGGTTTGTTTGAGTTAGCACAATTGAAAACGGTAATGTAGACATGCAAGAAATATTTGGGCTAGGATAGTTCATTAATCAAAGTTGCAGCACGTCCAAAACTTAAAAACACATTAGGTTAGGTTGGATATTGATCCCCCCACCTCTCTCCCATCTGATACTTAGAAATTGTACACCTCCTAGGGGCGTGCCATTCTAATAGAGGAGAGGTCTCATCAGGACCTTGGGTGTGGTACATCAGTCTCTCAATTCCAAATGAGAACAAACAGAATCCAAACAAAGTAAATATTCCACCCAGACCTCAGCAGAAAAGAGAAATAAGATGATGCAAACTAACTGAAAAAGCAAGAACAGGGTCAGTCAAGCATTTTACCCCCATTAATGCAGATAATAGAAGCAGCAAACATTACTGAAGCTGTATCTTTCTTTTTTGTCCTCTACTTCACAACTGCATGTGAAAGGTGTTGGTTTTCTGCCATCTTACATGTAATGAATGCAGCACAGTCGTGATATTCTTCATGCAAGACATGACTGTGCAAAGCAAAACCATCAAAATGTCAAAAGTATGAGCAAATACATGCAATTACACTTATGCATCCAAATAAAGAAGGATGTGCTTCATAGTTTAAATCCAGGCTTAAACTCAAAAGTGAAAGGATATAACTAAATCAAAATTTCTTCTGTAAATATTTCTGAAAAACAACCCTACTGGACTGAACTTTGCTGTTAATTCTGCCTATCATTCTGATATGAATGTAACAAGCCAAAATGCTAGCTTTTCCAGCACTATCCTATAAAAATACAGTGGACAAGAAGATATGACTGGTCTGTATATTCATTGTGGCAATTTGGACTAATACAATGAGTGAAAAAAATGGCATAGTTATAAGAAGACTTGAAATTCAGGATCTGACAATGTAGCCCTGATCCCACTGGTTGATACTTGTAGCATGGATGGGACCTGAATATACTTACTATTCAATTGCCTAGCTTTACCCCTGTGTAGCATAGTTCACTGTGTGACACAGTGATCTGAGCCTTCACTACTGTTGAGCTCTCACTGAAGAAACGTAAAGACAGGAAAATACTTTAAATTTTGCAGTGTAATGAGTTAATAGTAGATAGGCTGGAATACGAGCAATGGTCTCTTGAATTCCAGCTATATGTTTTAAACCTGGAACTATTCTGTTCCCCACTGATGAGCTTGTATGCTGTCTAATATGGCAGTTGCAAGGCATGGACTTCATGAAAAAGTTGCATCTGGCTTCAGAAAACAGACACTATACTGGAAACTCTTCTGGAAAGCAAACATATGGCATGACTTTCTCTTACTAATCTCTCTGGAATGATTGAAAGCAGCTCGCCACAAACAGTTTGGGAGAACTTACATCTCTTATCTTTTTTCCTATATACTTCAGTAGAAAGATTTACTGTACTTATGAGGGGCTGAACTGGACTGGATCTGGACTCTGCCACCTAAGTGCCCTATAGATAGCCACAGTCAGATTTCAAAGTGGAGAAAGATTAATGGCAGCTCAGAACAGAGGTGCTGAAAGACCCAGACTCATGGCCGATGTATGTGAAAAGACTGGTGAACAGGGGGTAGTGAGGTCTGAGAAAAAAAGACCCATCACTGAAGTTGGTGAAAGCTGCTGACAGTTGTTTTTGCACAGAGAGGCTGTTTCTAAACATGAGAAAACTTACTGCTATTAACTGCAATTTTATGTTTCCTCTTCCTATTGCCATAACCACCATCTTCCTGCAATGTTTAAAAAGGAAATCTGGAAGTAGGAAACAAAACAACAGGCAGCCCCACCTTTACGTAAGGAGACTTCTATGTTTCATGGAAGTGTCGTACATAGGCAAGCAGAGTGTTTCTCATTTCTCATTCACTAGTACATTGGACCTCACCCGTGAACTACTGTATTGATCAGTATGTTATATCTGATACATTTGATCTCCTTGTCCTAGGATATCAAACCTCAAAATAGGTGACAGATGTCACCCCTTAAAATTAATCTAACAGATCATGAAAGAGAAAGATTTCTAAATGTGCAATTAAAGAAGAAATTATGACTTTGAATGAACAGCCAATTTGGTCAACTAATATGGAAAGCTTGTAGACTCAATTTGTCCATCATTCTACTGTGTTGTTCATTTCTGTCACATAGGTTTCTCTCCTCAGAGAACAGTAAAGAATATACCAAAAGTACAGGAACAAAAACCTAAACTGTAATATCAGCAGATTGGCTAACTAAATTTAAATGGACTCGTAATTCCTTCTCCTAGCAGCTTCAGCTCCCCAGACCAGTTAAGCTCTTTTTTTGTTGTTCTTTTGTTTGTTTCTTTTTTGTTTTAGACATTCAGTGATGTTTAAGGCATACCTGGATTTGTACAGTTTCCTTGATAAATAAGACATTTCAAAATAAGGAAGTCTTTAAAGTAGCGTGGCACTTTTCCTTGCTAATCAAGAGACTACTCCATACTTTCACAGTACAATCACAAAACTCCTTGAGATGTACACTGCTCTAAAGAGAAGACCAGGGAGATACCAGCAATGACACATGGATGATAGCACTATTTTTTTTTTTCTCCCAGAGGGAGGTAAGAGAGACGGTAAGTTTGGCTTTCAGACCTGCAATTCACATGACTTAAACAAGACCTCAGTCCCATTTTCCATCATGGAGAGGCCTTTGATTTCCTTGTTCCTGGAACCTGCCAGGAATTTCCCCTGTATTCATGGAATCGACAATGAAACAGTATTACAGACTGTACAAGAAGAACTTATACTGTTAATGGGACATAGAAAAAATCACCTTGTGTGGGAGCCAGGACAGCATATCACTTCAAACAATGGTCAGTGGCTCAGCCAAGTGTATGCAGCATGGATGGGAAATCGCAGCCTTGAGACAGAAGTCCTCCCGACTGTCCCTCACTCACTTCAGTGAATTCTGTTCCACTGTGCTCAGCAGTGTTTTGTCCTTTATCTTCAGATCACTTCAAGAAAAACAGATTAATAAGAAACGTGTTAATACTGTTTGAAAAAGACCCTCTTCTTATTAGAAGATGTTATATGGAGGGACCCATACACTGCGTTATGGAAATCATCATCTTTTTGAAGCTTCAGCTAATAGTAGCATTTCTGCTACACTGTGGAAGATGAATTGTCTAACCTTGAAAAAACACAGA
>PPHD01024378.1:0-12137 GCA_002909625.1 Bambusicola thoracicus
TCTGATAGATCGCAAGAAGTAGCTGAGATGTTCACACAGGTTGAGACAGTCTTATACTTGCCTAAGCTGTAAAAAGATCAAGAAAAAGCTATTATCAATACACCACAAGACAATATTGAACAATACACCGCCTGTGATAAAATAACAGCGTGGGTGGGTGGTACAGGTTGGAGTCTCCTCCTTGGGGACCTTTGAAAGTTGCTTGGACGTGGTACTGAGCACCCTGCTCTGCGTGGCCCTGCTTGAGCACGCCTTGGATCAGATGATCTCCTCAAGTCCCTTCCAGTCTCAACTATATTATAATTTGACAAATTTTGGCTTAATTTACACTTAGGAAACCTTCGTGCTACAGGACTTCAGGACAAAAAACCAAAACTGTTTACCATGGACTGATTGTTTTTGTGCTTCAAGAAAAAATGAGGTGCAGGGAATGGTGAAAAAATATTAACTTACGAGTAAGGTTTGACTTCCACAATGAAATGAGGAGTTTCAGACATGGATGGGTACTGCCAGTATAAGACAGTTCTGAAATCTTTGGATTTGACTGAAGTTCCTGTTGGCGAAGGCACTGGAAGAAACAAACCAATTACACTTAGTAAAACACGACAACAGTCACATATATTTCTTCATTATTTGGAAAAGGCAACATGCTAGAAATGGCTGGAAAAATTAGACTTAAAAATTGGAGATTATTCCCCCCAAGCAGACCCCGTTTGCCACCACTACAAACACATTTGAGCCCTTCATGCTGATTTAATTTTCTTTTTCCTGCAGAGACAGTTTTCTTTCTGTTTGCAACCCAAAACCTCAGATAACCCATGCCCACTGAAAACAAGTCCACCAGATGGCATGTATCAGGCTCATTGGCTGTGACAATGACACAGCTATGTCAGTATTACACAGATAAACCAGGACAGGCAGTGTGAGTGTTCTGAAGTTAGAGGCGATTAGCCCAACTCCTGCAGATTTCTGTTGTTCTTCGGAGCTGAATCAGACAGATGGGGCTGAATAGGGATGCTACCAAAGCTGCAGAATCCAGGCTCTGCACTCCAGGGGTAATAATGTCTCCCAGTACAGCCATGTCAAAAGACAACGGGTCTGCTGAGTAAAGCTTGGATTCAACGTGAATTTCTGACACTGACATTTTTACGTCCCCAGCAGTATTTATTTTTTTTAAGTGCGTGATAATAAAAAGCTACTAACATTTGTAAGGGATTTGAACACCGAAGCCAGCATGTAGTTCCACGCTCAAGAGATCATTTGAAGCGCATTCAATAACATTAGAGGTGAGGTACTAAGTGACACAAAAATAAGAAGTAGCACTGATAGTTTCCTCATGCAGCAAACTTCTGTTCTGAGCACCAACAGCAGCAGGGACACTGGGGAGCAGCTGCAGGGGAAGGAAAATTACATGACCCTGTAACTATTAAAGGCTGTTACGCGGCATTCAGATGAGGAAAAGTGAAGGTTACTCTACTATTTTAACTGTCACATCTTGGCTTCTCGATGCCTGATTCTCAGTGTTTGATTCTATTAATTTAGCCTTTGTGAAATGATGAAAGATAGCTCGTGTTTGACCTGCCCATTTGTAACCTCTCACAAAGTGTTCTCACTTCACCTTGTGATTTATTGAGGGAAAGTAAACAATTTTCATGTCTTGAAAACAAGACCACAAAGACAGCACTTTACAGAAAGTAATACAGAGAGGCTGAGATATGCTATTAACCACGAAGATGTGATACACATAATAGACGTCACCGTGCGAATGGTGCTGCGGTTTAGTAGTTCTACAGCGTGTGCGAAAGTGGTATTCAGTTATTGGAAAAAAGGAACACAATCATCAATTTCTCAACCACAAGAAAAAAAGGTGACAAATAGACAGAAGAGGTGTCAAGGCACACAGATGTCACACAGCGTTCCCAAAAGTAAATACTTGAGATAGTAACTCTTATGAAATCTTACTGTCGTGTACTGGTGTAAGAATAGAACTGCTTTTAGCAGAAGAGTAGGAAATGAAATCCCAGGAGATACTTGAATCATTAGTAGAAGCTACATGGATTGAGCTGTTCAATTACACAACATTTTGCTTTTTCCTCTCTTGTGCTTTTTCCTGCCTCCACATTTTTATTCTGTTCTGTGTACAGATGTCACCTCGGGTTAATGAACAGTCTTGAGTGTTTTCTTTAATTCAAATCACTAAGCGTCTCCACGACTTAGTTATTCAAATGTGGTTCTTACCTAAGAGTTATTATTCCAGCTAAATGTTTATATGGCGCTTATCGCTATATTAAGTCAGCAAATGCATTTAGATCTACTGAAGTATTTTCCCAACACCTCCATAAGGGAATTGAGCACTACTCCCACTTACCCATTTAAGGCATGAGAACAAAATACTCAGGAAATCTGCTGAGTGACCAACGAGAGCAATCTAGCAAGTCATCTCTTCACCCCTCCAGCTCCAAGAAGGATTACTCAACTTAGTTCTTTGTTCTTCCTCCCAGAGATGACTTTTAACATGCTCCAGCTCTGACACTACTAGCAGAAACTAGGAGAAAACAAGCCTTCCTCCAGAAGGGAGAACCTTCTTCACAAACCACACCACCATTTAAACCACCTTCTCAGCCACCAGAAAGGTAGCCTGGATCACTTACAGGAGCAAGAGTCACACAGACCATCAGCTCATCCTTTGCATCCTTACTGTTAACAATGTTCTTTCTAGTGACGTTAGTCAAGCAGTGCCTCCCACAAACTAGTACTCCATCTCTTATGTTTCACCCATATCCGTAAACAGACCAAAAACACACCGTTCAGCACAGGCTGAGCAGCTAAAATTCTTAACGCCACGTAAGAGCAAAAACCAGTAGAGAAGCAGGTTTATAGCACATCTTTTAACGCATTCATCTTGTCGTGTTTCACAGGCCAAGAATTACCTCCTCTCTTTTCCTAGGGGATGACACCTTTGCTCCTTTTCCCTTATTCTCCACAGGCACTGTCGGTCTTGTCTCTGATTGTCTAATAAATAGATAGTAACTTCAGCATAAATTGTTCTCAGCCTGTGTTTATTTTTGAGGGTTGCTGGTTCTACTGTAAAACCAAGAAAGGCCTGGAAGATCATCTCCTTCTTCTAACTGCACTCGTTATTTACATGGAAGACACGATCTCTGCCTGCAAGCAGGTCCTGATCACTTGAGGACCACTAAGGACCATTTCTGTCAGTTTAGCCAGCAATGGCTTACTTAGCTTAAGCTGCAGCAGTGTAAGATGCAGAAGTGGGTGCTCAGCATTATGACAAATTAGACCACAGGACCTAGAAATGAGTGTAGAAAATGGATAAACTAGTCTACTTTTAACACCTTGACCAGACATTAGTTCTCTTCTTCAGCTTTATTACCTCCCCTGCTTTTGTTTGTATTTTAAAGAATCTGAAGTGTCCAGCTCACAGTTTCTTCTTCCTCAAATTGTCTATCTGACTTCTAACGATGTCTCCTCCTTCCTGCCTCCCAATGTGTGCACAGGCTGGGACAGCTCAGCCGCGTTCCACTCCTGCACCAAGTGCATTGCAGATTTCCAAAGCTCTACCATTTAATCATCATGGATACCGTTTCTGCATACTGCCAAATAAATGCCACAATACTTTATTTGAACACTATTTTATTTAACATGCAATGAAACAGTCATTTCTTTTAAACACGTCATGAGCTGTTCTCTTCCATTGTCCAGCACGTGCCACTAGAGGAATGTGGTAGTGGCTACTGACACAACGCTACTCTTCAAATACAAAACTTCTGATTTAGAATAAACAAACACAAACGCAGCAGCACTCAAGGCACATAATTCAAACAGTGAAAACTAAGTATGGAAGAAGTGAGCAGAAAACTGACCAGTAAATCAAATCATGCTGCACCATATAAGACATTCAAATATAGTTCGCTTCCAGTTCAAGAGGTGATGATTTCTACCTGCAATTATCTCTATCCACCTTGCCCTCTGAGACCCTATAATACTTTAATAAATAGAACAAGGTTTGCCTTGTAGTTAGTCGCAAGTATTTTCTGGTTTGACTGATGATTTTGAGACAGCACTGTGTCATATACTGTGCGCAACTACTGGATTAGTTCTGTGAGCTATTTTGCTAGAGCACATAACTAGGCACACTTCTTTGGTAAGCTAGGTTCATTTGTCTTTGGAAGACATTTTAAAATATATGTATTATTTCCAGCAGCCTGAAACCTAGCAGCAGATACATGCAGTAGAATGAAAGTCTTTCAGTGGCTTTTAATCTCCTATATGCATTTCCTTCCTGCCCGCTATGCAAGTTTACCGAAGACACGGAAGTCTCCAAAGCTCTAACGTTTTAATGAAGATAACTGCGGGCTTGAGAAGATATTTGATTTTTTTCACACACACCACAGTATCCACCACATCTGCAGAGGTCTCTGCCACCAACATGGGAACGTTAGTCTGGAGTGCTTATATATGAACAAGTAAATATCTACATTGCTCTCTGAGTTATGCATGTTGGTTACGCTGCTTAAACTGATGCTGGTGTGAGTTTGCTGAGATCAGCTTTGTGGTTGCATTCTCACTTCTGTTCTCCTCTGTTAGGTCCTCATCTTCCAAGTCACCCTGAGGTAACGCTTGTGCATGCTTTTAGCCTTTCGTTACTCCTGTCCTTACTTTCTGACGTTCTTCTTTACCCTCAAAATCCAAAAATAGAAAGTTTCTTTTAGTCAGGTTAAAAGAAAAAGTAGATCTCATTGGCTTATACCCTCTCCCTTTATTCCATAGACATAAGGTTCCTTGAATATTGTTGCATAATGCATGTACCTAATTCTGTTTCTGTCCAAAATCACGGTTGCTAAAGTCTCTGTTGCCTTTCTTTCAGCCTTTACAAAGTTAATGATCCATCCTTCTGGGTCGCTGGCTAGGAAAACAGCGAGCCCCCTTATGTCAGCCCTATACTCCATCTGAGCCGTACATCTACATTAACAGCCCTCAGAAAGGGCAGCAGCTTTGGTGCCTCCACAAACATAAAAAAAAAAATGCAGTTTTCTTGAGCCATCAACAGTACTGAAGGGGAAGAAAAGGCCAAAAAGTCCAGGTGAATCTGCACGAACCCAAGAACACTTCTGCAAGACCATAGTGATCACAGAATCACCATGGCTTAGGCTGGTAAGGACCTCAAAGACCACTCAGTTCCAATTGTCCTGCCGTGGGCAGGGCTACCAACCACTAAATCAGGTTGCCCAAGGCTGCATCCAACCTGCTGCATGTTGGTCCTACAACCTGTCTGGCCATCCCTGGGGTGAGAGCAGCCACATAGCACAGGCCAGGAGGTTTGCAGGTGCTCGCCTTCACCTACTTTCATTTACTCTAAAGAAATTCAGGGCATACACCTCTCCTGTGACACCGCTCCGATCCCTTGGTGGTACATTCTTAATGACGTTATGTGAAGTCAGCTTGAATTAGAGCTTGCAACAGCATTTCAGTGCAGAAGGCTCTATCGGAAGTTCTCAGAAGAATCTTAAATTCAAGAAGGAAAACACATTCAATTTACAGATGAAAAGAGTACAAAGACTGGGGGTAACATTTTAAGCTGCACCACAGTGCTTTTAAAATTGTTGTTCAGACTGAAAGCTCACGGAGGTAATATGCTGTATGAATGGGAGTTAGACCTAGACCCACATCCTAAAGAAAAAAAAAAATGCATAAAAAAGACAACCCAGGAAGTTGCACAAGGTGAACATCTTAAAAACTGCTTTGACAGTAAAATCTAAATACTGTTTTATATATTCAGTGCTGTAGTGGAAATGCTAAGTCACAGCCTGAACCAGTGATTGAGTACTGGTGGGAGGACAGGGTGAGCCCAGGGGAGCTCAGGTGAATGCAATGCCCTTGAGTGACTGGAAGGGGTGGAGCCAGGATCCATGCCTCCCCAGACCTCATTTAAAGGTTGGCAGTGGAGGTGAGAACACCTCTTGCTAGAAATTCCTGCCTACCTGAGGCCTTCTAAAGGTAAGCAGCTCTTTTCCTTCATTTCTGTATTTGTGAATGCTGTGTTTGGGTTTGTTTTCATTTGCTGTAGCCAAAGACTTTGCCACCCTGCCATTATCATCCCATTACAGTATTACATGTCTACTTTTTTTTTTACTTGAGATGTCATTAAAGTAGATATCTAAAAAGAGCACTGACAGAAAGTCTGCAGCTGAGAAGAACTGCTATGAATGCCAGTAGTAAGAGCCAAAACAACAAACCAAAAAGGCCACCTGCTACACACACTGAGCAGCCATGAATACAAAGTACATACTCCGCCCGGAGAACTTGTTTCTAACGTGCAAGACACACCTGACACTACATCACAGTCTCTGTCTACTGCTGCTGTTGTAACCTTGATCAGAAGCCTGGTTCAGGATACAGAAATACCAATAGTTCCCATGGCCAAGAGCCCCGCTCCACCAATGAGTCATAGGCAGACCGAGGCTGACATGAGCACCCAGCTGCAGATGTGTATCAGCTACTCAAATAACTGCTGCCTTCCTTTTCAAGGAAAGTTATATCCTGGAGCAAGAGATAACTGACAGAGCGCACTTCCTCATTGCCTGAAGTACATATATCACACGCTACTGGGACACTGTAAGCCCTATGGAGACTGCAGAAAGCAATTGCTCTACCTTAACAAAGGAAAGCATCATAAACATGCTTCAGAGTTCCCATTCTCCTGTTCATGTTTTTTAATCTCAGACAGCACATCTGTTTAATAATGGTTTGTCAGTAGATACAACCTGTTTCTTTGTTGATCTAATACACAGTGGTAGCTGTTAGAATTCCCCTCATCATGTTTTTTGTTAGCTAAAAAACATAATTTTTGGCTTAAATGTGGGAGTCTCTGAATGCTTCAGTTGCTGAGGCTATGGCTAAGCTCAGTGCTAGTCATCAGGAAAACCCCTGTTTGTGTTGCCAAAACATAGCTCAGAAGTACATGCTGCTCCTTTCAGGGTTTGCTGCTCTTGCGTAGGAAAAAAAAAAAGCGCTGTTTCCTCTAGGAAGCTTGATATATATCAGCTATCCCATAGAAGCCCCACCGTGGCAAACAGTGTGCTGAATAAGCCTGGATTTCAGCAAGATGGGTGCCTTGCAGCATGTCAGCAGCCAGACTGCAGGCCCCAACAGCCAGCGGGTGAGCCCCAGCCATCTTCCCCGGTCCTGCCCAGTGTGGCCCAGTGCCAGGGCCACCCACGCCTGAGTGCCATGAAGCCCCAGCAGAGCTGCACAGCCACAGAATCCCAAGGGCATGTAACTGACAGCTCTGTGATCACCTGCTGGCAGTTATTTTAGTTATATGGATCTCTTTTTTTGAGGGTAGGCCTTAGCAGAGCACTGCTGCTTTCACCTAACACGCAGGCACGCTTATACTTTTTAACTCGTGCAAGGAGCGTAACAGATCTCCGTGCAATTCTCAGTACTCAGAAATAAAGTGTGCCTTCTTCAGACGTGAGCCATTACATTAGACGGCTCTCTCCGGCGGTATAGAACTGTCCCGGATGGAAGCGAAACTCACAGATCCGACTATTTCAGCCGTGTTTATTTATTTGTCACCGTCCCACCTGCACAGAGTTCAGGCCGGACGCTGCTCGTGGGCCTGAGCGCACCGCGAGCCCCGCGTGTGGCTGGAAGCGACCCGCGGCCGTAGGCCCCAAGGCCCTGCTCCAACTGCCAGCCGTGCGCTCCCCACCCTTGATTTAAACTCCCAGCTTGCCACAACACGAGGAGCGCACCCTAACCCTGAGCGGGCAGCGGGCAGCGGCCGCTTCGGGCCCGGCACTGCTCCGCACGCGGCTCGCTCACCGCCAACGCGCGGCCCCCTCGAGCCCCAAGCCCTACGTGCCGGGGCAGAGCCGCGAGGCCCCGAGCCGCGGGAGTCGGGCATAGCCTCCATTTTCTCGCTGCCGCCGGGAGCGGAACGACGTGTCGTGGGGCACCGGCAGCACAGTCCGCTCCACTCCGCACCGCCGCTCCCCCCCCCCCCCCCCTCTTCCTCAGCGACACCCCTAAGCCGGCCCTTTACCTGCGGGCAGCCGCTCCTGGAGGGAGGCCGCGTTCTGGCCGGGCGCCACCAGCGCCGTCAGCACCATCAGGGCCAGCGGGGCCCCCATAGCGCCCGGCGGAGGCGCGACCGCGGCGGCAGCGAAGACCACAGGCAGCCGAGCACGGCTCTTGCGCCCTGACCCCGGACGGGAAGGGGCGGGCTCTCAGGCGGAGGGGGCGGGTGCTAAGGCGGAGGGGGGTGGGGAGTCCTGCGGGCGGGTTTCGGAGGGTCTCCTGGCTTTGGTTGGTTGTTGTGGTGGTTTTTTGTTTTTGTGAACTGCTGATATTGCTTGATATCCACCAGCTCTGACCGCTGATAAAACATCCTTCTGCTTTGGTCGTGTTGTGACTCTCTGTAACCCAATTTTGTTAAAAAAAAAAAAAAATAAGTTAAAGAAAAACGCAAATGCCCTTTTGTAGCCTGCCTTCCACTTCTGTTTGTTGTATGTGACAGCTAACAGTCTTGCTGCTCCTTCCAGTCTGTGGGAGCTTGTTTCCCCTGGTCATGGGCAGCGGGCCTGCACTGCGGGGCTGACAGTAACAGCCTGAACTCGGAGGACAGAACCTATTGCCCAGAGACCTTCAGAAACAGCGCTCCGAAGCCATGTGTGTAGAGGGACCCTCATTTACGCTAAGAGATTCTAGCCCTTCCTGCAGATAGCGCTTTCGTGTTCACTGCCAAAGATCACATAAAGCGCTGCCAAGGCAGATGGCGATAGCAGCCCTTCCCATCCTGTTCCCATGCCTCCACCCAGCCCCAGTGATAGCAGTTCTGAGCCTCGACCACCCTGTCTGGCTCCCACAGGACCATTTGTCCCCACACGGAGCCTGATCAGCAAATAAATCTTCCTCCAGATGTGAAATGGAGGCAGAGCAAGGGATCCCACGCTTCTTCCCAGGCTTTCAAAGAGAGAGAAAGGAGGAAACAGCCAATTGCTGGAATCCTTGTGCTTCCTCTTTCTGAGGCTCTCCTTGGAAAAGAATTTCTTCAGCTGCTCCCTTGCCTTCATTCCTTCTCCCTAACTGTAGCCCCGCAGAAAGGGGCAGAGGAATTGCTTACATTGTTGCCTGCTGCACTACGGCCTACGTTTGCAAAACTGAGGAGGCAGCATGACTTGTGAAGGGGCAATGGATAGAAGAAGGTCATTCTTCACAAGCTGGCACTGGTTCTAAGAGAACACCTTGCTATAGAGGCTCAGAAACGCTGGTGAAGTAGTAATGAGAGGTGTAGGACAAGCACAGGTTGGAGAACCCTCATCTTCTGCCAAGCAGGACAGATTGCCAAGCTGTGCTCACTCCTGTGCTCCCTGAGCTCTGTGGCAGGATATGCCATGAGCCCTGTTGCCAACAGCCATGAACCTGCCTGCTAGAAGGAGTGTCTGCTCACTGTCATGCAGATGCTGGCTGCTTAGATGGTGATATGCCTGCACAGTATTTTCCAACAGATTGAAATGCTATTTTGCACAAAAATAAGTGACAGCAAGTTCCGGACAGGGGCTGCTCAATTTCAGGGCTGTGGAACCCATCCTTGCCAGAACTTTATCAACTGGCTAAAATTTTTCCCTATCTTGAATGGTTATATCCTAGAATAAATAAATAAATAAATAAATAAATAAAGACAAAAACCCAAGCAATTGTCATGTACTGTAACTTCCCCTTTATCTTGCCTTTTTGTCAGTAGCCCAAATGGCAGTCACATGCCTGTGTGTGAGGAAGGTCTTGCAACAACATATAATTTCTCACATCATGAGACAAGCTTCCCCATCTTTTTTGTTTGTTTGTTTTTCAGCTGCCGCACAATTCTCACATAATATAAAATTCTTGTGCCCTCACATCCATGTGCAGCAGCGCTCCTCTGGGTTTTGCTGTCTTGCAGAAATAGTTACAGGATGTTCACCTCAGTTAGTCAGAAGTGCTTACTCCACTGATTCTCAATGACAGCCTTCGCAGGCACACACTTTCTCACAAAGTGGACTACATGCTTAAAGCTCCAGGGTTTTGGCTTTGAAATACTGCTCGAGGCCCTTTGAAAAACTAAGCTAGAGATACTACCAATGTGGTAATGTTTGCAGCCTGTGTAGGAATATTCTTAGCAAAGGTGCGTTTCAAAGCTAGGGACACCTTAAGTGCTGCTGCACGGAGAAATCAATACCACAAGTGATTTACCTCCCACCAGAACTCTTTCCCAGTCATTGAAGCACAAGCTATGTTCAATTTCAAAGCATACAGACAATCAGACCTCCCTCTGCAGAACGAACAGCAAAGAAACAAACAAAAAAAAATGAACGAAACCAAACTAAACCAAAAAAAGGCAGCAAAAAACTCCTCAGTGATTGCTTACCTTCTCTACATCCTGTGAATCTGTCAGGAAGTTCAGTGATCTTCTCAAGCAGAATTAATTAAAATGCACACCTTGATCTTCCAGTATCTCTGCTAACTCTAGCAGTTCTTCCAAGTTTCTGACGGTTTTGATTTCTCCTCAACCAGTCATTATTTGAAAATCACAGTTCCATGAAGAAGAGAACTGAAGAAAGTAAGCCTGAAGCAGTCTAAGTTGTGGTATGCTATTATCAGAGACTGGGTTTTCTGCATCACGGAGCACAACATTTTACAATTACTCACTCCAGGAAAGAGAGAAAATGCCCCACCACCTAGGAAATTATATCCTAGAATTAAAGTTCTTTTAAATGCCCATGGTACATATGCTATAATTGCCGTGGCACTAAATCCTGAAGGAGGTAGGTAGATAACACACCATGAAAATCATAGTTTCACCAAATGGTCTTGTTGGTGAAGCAGCAGCTGGCTTGCTTGGTCATTGCTCCAACAGAGCAGCAGCAATGAGCACTGCTGGGAAGTTAACCACCAAATCAAGGCAAAGCAACACTTGAGGCTGAGGAAGATACCTGCCTAAATAGGAATGTAAAAGAAATCAAAGGGGAAAAGGTAGCAAGGATTGATTGAGAAGAGTGTATTGTTAGTCAACAAACAAATCTTGTAAAGGTTGCGTGTTTTCATGTTACAGCTGCTCTGCTGTAGCTGCTGTGTTGGCACATGGCTTCTCATCCTCTGTTAACTATGTTTGATTGATGCATCTGTGACATGATGCACACCCTGAGGTAAAAACAGCCTAATGGGCAGCATTCTGCATGATGGCTTGTGTGCTCTCAGGTAGGAGGTAGCCTGCTGGTTTGGGGTTGAAAGGAGTCATTTACAGTCAGTAGCAAGAGGAGAAGGCCTAATTCTAGTTGGAGCGCTGAATGAGGTAAAAGAAGACAAACCAGGAGATTCTTACTTTTCTGAATATATTGAAACATACTAAGACCCATAAGAAAAGAGGAAGCTGAAGTCAATTCTTGCATCTGGGAGATGCTTTTCCCTCTAACACTCAGTATTCTTTTGTGTTTTATAAATGAATGTATAATGCAGACCTTACTGTATGACTGTGTGGTTTCTGGTCCTATCCTCAGATGCAGATCTAAGTAAAAGACCAACATCTTTCTTGGCAAAAATAACACTACTACACAAATGAGATTAACCTACTATTCTGATAAGAGGTGAGGAAGTTATATCTGAGCATGGGAAGGACAAGCATGATTAAATTCTGTTGCAGTGCCTTTGTGAACTTCTGCATGTTTAAATCTGGCCTATGCCTTGTAAGAATAAAGGTTAAACCAGAAAGATCATATCTTCCACCACGTACTGAAAAAGGGTACCATTAACCTAGATGCAGAAATGTCTTCCCAACTCATGAGACATGCTAGTACCGTACCAGACTCAGGAAAAAAGAGGTTGGGTCCTTTGTTCTCTTTCAGTGATGTAATGTCTCTTTCTAATGTGGGAAGTCCCATGCAAAATAATTGCCAAACATTAGGTATGTTTTAGAGATACTGTATATAGTGCCTTTAAAGACCCATCATTATTTTACAGTGAAAATCAATCTTACATAGACCGTGCTGTTGTTTGACAAACTGAAGAACAGAAATTGTCAGTTGTGATAATCTTATTAATTTCTAAAAAGCCTTTTACAGCATAAATAAAGTATCACAATC
>PPHD01024379.1:0-10229 GCA_002909625.1 Bambusicola thoracicus
GTTGATAATCACTTCTTGAACAAACTTTCTTCTCCTTTTTGAAAAAGTTCTATTTTCTTACTCTTTCAAGAAACACCATCTCCATTATAGTCTTCATTTAGTTTCCATTTTACCAAATTTGCCCAGCAAACTTACCTTATCTCAAAACCATTGCAGGAACAATACCCAGTAGTTTTCAGCTGACGGGTGAGGACTCTCGGTGCCCAAATCCTACAAAATGACATGCAGATGTTTCAACTGGTCAGTTCCTGAGCTTTCAATTCTCTCCCTCCTGTTAAAGCCCCCATCAGCATCCATACCTTTTGGGAAAACAGCTGAGTGGGAACTAGTGGAATGCTAACGCGTGGTTATAAACTGATGCCAGACTATTGAACGTAACAGGGCTGATCTAAAGCTGAGACATCAAAACAAGGACCTGACTGCATTAATTTCAAGTTACTGAAGCGGACACAAGTATAGTACATTCACTCTTGGCACACAGGCAAGTAGGAGATGTCATTACTAACAAAGCTGTGTTAATCTTACACAGAAGTATCACAAGGCTTTCATTGCTCAGGTAAGACTGCACCAGAAGCACTGCTCCTTGTTCCTGGGCACTCAGCCATTAGCAGCAGCTGGGGATCATACGGTGGCTGTTGTAATTGCAGTGTCTTCTCTCTGCACAGTAGGTGGTTGTTAGATGGTTTCTTGGGATCACAGCAAGTGCTCTCTTCATTGTCTGCTTCAGCACCTCAGGCCAGTATTTTCATCATCACATGCAGCCATGCTAAGAGCAGCAATCCTCAAGTGTCTGAAATGTCTCTTAGACAGATGAATATTCTCCATCTACCTTGACATGTCCTCCCCTGCTTGGTTGCTGAATCCCAACTAGGTGAGCTTGCTTCCCAGTCCTGTTACAAGTTTTCTTTCTAACTATTTCAGTGTTACAACCTTCTATTATATCAGGCTCTTTGCTGCCTTTCTCTATCTAGCCACTTTCTAGCCTGCTATGATTTGTCATGCTGGGAACCAGGACAGATGTCTGCAGATGTTGTTGATTTCAGCATCATGCTCAAGATGTATGCATTGGTGAAACTGCCTGCCCAGGTGAGGTCTGAATGCTCTGCAGAACCAAGAGAAGGTTCTGAACACATCCTCTTGAGCTGTTCAGGACCTGTGTCAATGGGCTGAGGGACCAGTTTTCTGCTAGCCCACAGGGGGATGAACTACAACCCACTGCCATTTTTCAGGGGCATATGAGGATCAACTGGCCATAACAAGAACAGCACTGCACTTGGACTGAGCTCGATACAGGAAGTGTTGATTGTATTGCTGCTTTCAAGGTAATTACACAGGCAGTCACCCATTTGTTTTCCTGTATTTAGTAACATCTTTGTACAGAATAGTTCTTTTTCTATATAATTCACATGTTCCTTTGGGTCTTCCATGTTTTATCTCTTTTTCTCATTTGCTTTATTTCCATCTTTCTCAGACAGTGCAGGGGCTGATCTGCTACTGGAAATTCTCTTCAGAACAACCTTAAGTTACACCTTTGCATCATCATCATCATCACAATCACGCATGGGAACCTCAGAAAAAGACTCATCAACTCAGTATGATGGAACACAAACTATTTTGCTGAGCTACAATGTATTTTAACTATGCTGCTGCAAAATATATGCTGCTCTCCAACACAGACATTTCTGACTTCCAGTGACAAGAGCTAAGGGGAGCAGAGCCGACATCAGCCCTCCTGAGCCAAACAGTCTTCTTGCAACAACGCTTCCCCAACTGCTGGTTTTGAATCATTGATTTGTAGCATTTTGTTTTCTCAATTTGTTTCATGGTAAAATCTGTTTCCTTCAAAAGGCCTCATCTTCTTTACGTCCCAGATACCCCTTAATGATATCCTCACATACTTCTCAGTTTGTCTACTTAACTAGAACAAACCAATATAGTCATTCCTAACCTGACTTCCAAAACTCAGAAAGAAGAAAACATTTGTTTTGAATAGCCTTGTTCTCAGATTGTTCTGATCTGTTTCAATGACTCTTCTACCCAGAAGGACACAAGTAATTCATTTTCTCAGCACTGACTCAATTTCTCTGCAATTCATTTTAACGTTTGAGTTCCCTTCATCTGCAGCTCTGCAATTAGTTTTCTGCTTCTTTCAGGGTATGATTCCTGGAATACGTTTGGGTTTAAGAGATAGCAAAAGACACACTCTCAAAATGTCATCTTCTACATGGAGTTGTGAAAGTGATAAATGCCTTGCCCTTTCTGTCCAATTGAACTGAGTAAGTTGTAGACTCCCAGTTACCTGACCAAGCCTGAAAAGGTCTTTAAAAAAAGTTTTGTAAGAAGCTCCTGTATGTTTGAATAAATTATAATTTCTGTATTTTTATTTCTGAGGATTTCCACAGGTCTGGGCCACATCTATCCCTCTCAAACTAACCACTCATCACCTCAAAATAAATCCTTCATTTCATTACCCTTCTTATTCCTAAGCACAGCCAGTTTTGTGCTTGAGGCTTTAGTAGGCTAACCTAACATGTAAGAATGCCATATCTCCTTTCTCCCCCTTACTGCCATTTTGTGATGCACATTCCACACAACACCTAGACGGAACATTCTCTTCTGCTCATCAGTGTAGTTCCCTGCTACACTGAGGAAACAGCTTCTTTATCACCTCTCTGAAACTTCTGTACTTCAAGCTGAAGTTTTCCCAGCTTTCCCCTCTGGGATGCTCTTTATTTTTACCAGGACATCAGTTGAGAAATCTACAGATCCGTTATAAAAGTCTCCATTCCTCCCCCCCAAAAAATTTCTTTCTCTGTACCTTGAGGATTTTATTACAAACTTCCTAAACACCTCTACCCCTAATGTGCTGCTCGCTTCATACCTAGAGAGTGATTGAGCCATTAAACTTCTATCTCAGAACTACAACAGACCTGTACAGGGCCTATCACACACCTGAGTGTTGTGTTGTTGACTTTATCTCATTGCACTGCCTTATTATATTGTCTGCAGATACCTTTGGGCATCTTCTACTGTGAGCTTCTGAAGAGAAGCTAGCTTGAAGATGCAATAATGATTTGTGTTCCACAGATAAACTTTGTGAAATTACAGGTTTAGCACTTCTGCCTCATTCAAGAAATAGAACATCTGCTTATATATGCACAGTGGACAGAGTCCAGCTGGAGCCTTGTATCTAACAGTGCTCTCCAGGGGTCGGTGCTGGGTCTGGTCTTGTTCAACATCTTCACTGATGACCTGGAATGAAGGGATAGGGTCTACCCTCTGCAGGCGTGCTGATGATACAAAGCTGGGAGGAGCGGTTGACACACCAGGAGGCTCTGCCAGCAGGCAGTGAGACGTGGACAGACTGGAGAGGTGGATGGAGAGAAACCTGATGAGGTTCAGCAGGAGCAAATGGACAGTCCTATACCTGGGGAAGAATTACTGCATGCATCAGTACAGGTTAGGGACTGACAACTGGAGAGGAACTCCGGAAAAAAGGACCTGAGTGTCCTGGTGTACAACAGGTTGGCCATGAGCCAACGGCATTCTGAGGTGTATTAAAAAGACTGTGGCCAGAAGGTTGAGGGACATTTTCCTTCCCCTCTACTCTCCCCTGGTGAGGCCACATCTGGAGAACTGTGTCCAGTTCTGAGCTCAAAAGACAGGGATGTCCTACAAAGAATACAGCTAAGGGCCACAAAGATGATGAGGAGTCTGGAGCATCTCCTGTATACAGAAGACAGAGCTAAGGTAGTAGAAGCCTATTCTGTTACTACTATTAAAGACCTTTCCTTCTAATGTAGGTTCCTTCACCTCCCAGACCATCTTCTAACCAGGAGTGCTGAGAGGTGGCTAGGGTAGCTACCCAAGAGCCATCTGAAGGACAGCAGGGCATTTATCCTTAAAGAAAAAAAAGACAGATTGAAGATTTGCATTTTCCAGATCTAAACAGCTATCTCACCGGGTTTTATGGCTGGGCAAAGTTAACTTCACAGCAACAAAGACAGCTGACAAGGAAAACTCTTCAGAGTTTTCTTCAAAGCTTCTTCAGTGAACTGCAGTTTTAGTTAAGAGCATCAGGATAAGCGTGCTAAATTAAGACACTTATTTATAATGCACAAGTATTGCTGACTGAGGCCTGGACTTGCCTGCTTGCAGAAACAAAGAAGTCTGGTTGCATTGTGCCTTGAGGGCCCTTGGTGCACAGTTGTCTCGTTTCCAGAGTCATCCTGCACCAGTCAAGCATATACTTCTACAGCCCTCTCTGCAGGTGATGCGAAATCATTTTGTGCTGTACAAGTGTTTTACATCAAGCTGCTCTCTGGGTTGGCTGGATTTCCATTAGTCCCATCCTCCTGAGAGCGTGGCATGGCCTCTCAGTCACATTACAGCTGAGCCTACCACAAACTCCTTACACCCAGCCAGGAGCAGCTCAGGAAATGCTGATACAGCTCCTCAAAGACTAAGATGACGTCGGCTTAAAGGGGAGGGAGAAGGCAGAAAAGGAGGTCTCGGCTGTTAAATCTCTCTCTCTGCCCACACATTAAGCAAGCATATATAACTAGTTCATTTGTGCTGTTAGGCAGAAAAAGAAAAGCATCTGAGAGAAGGAAAAAGCAAATAGAAACGAAGCATTTGTATAACTTTCACATCAAAATATAGCCCATAACCAGTGTCCCTAAAAAGCAGGTCATTTAAAAAAACCTGATTATGCTACATTGATTCAGAGTTTTTTTCTTTCACTGACAAACTTGTGCACGACATCAGTGGGTGCTGGCATGCTTACATGCAAATACTGGCACACTGACACCTCCCAGTCTCTTTATAGCACGCACAATTCTTCTCTAAAGCTTGTTCATTAGGACATCATTTCAGCAACCAACGCTCACACCAAGGCCTACCAAAAAAAAAAACAAAAAACTACCATTTACAGAATCTTCCTTCTTAACTTAGAATATTGCAAAATGGGGTACATCTACCCCTTTAAGTAAGTTACCATACCAGACAACAACAACCATCAGCAGTGTACCCTAGGCAGTTAACCATCATGCTATTTCTCAGACTATGCTGAAGGAAGGACAAGTGTCAGAATGGGTTAATGTTATACTTGGAAAACATGAGAAACTTTTGCTTATAAGCAGCCATCTATCCGATCACTCCATAGCTGGTGAAATGTGACACTTAATTACTGTCATATGCAAAGTGCTACATGAAATATCACTTTAACATCTCCTTATGTCTTTGTAGATCATGTGGAGAAGCATTCTACATGCATTAAATGAGTACACAAGAAAACACAGTTAATTATCCCATTTTTTCAGAAACGAGTACAAATTGGAAGACACGGTTCACATGAATTACTATACAACTATCAGTCAGTAAAGCCAGGGGCAAAAACAGATGGAATTTGCTTAACTAGGTCCAGATCCAGTGAAGTATATACATATCTCTAAGCCAGGGAGTGTAAACAACTTAAAATATCTATGTTGACAGAAAATATAAAGCTACAATCTGGCACAGGTTTCAGCCTCAACAGGTGATTTCTCATATGCTCGGGATTATCTGCATGTTGAAGCATTTTGCTCAATCACTGTTCTGCCTCTTGTCAGAGAACTGCCTTCTAGAGCATTCTTAGGGACCATCCTGAAGCTGATTAACATCTTTTGTTCCATCTCATTCCTCACAGTCAGCTTTACAGAAGCAAGTTTCCCTACAAAGAGACAAACTACTATCAGGGCTACAGACTGCTGGAAGCAACACAAGTGAAATTACAGATTTTCAGGATCCAAAAGTGATTTGAAGTGTCCGCATTACAGTTCAGAATAACTGTTCAAGGAAGAAATGCTTGCCAGTGGGCAAAGCAGGCACAGCTTATGTTATCAACATGTGGACAAGGCACGAGTTTTAGAGATATCCTACCTGCACAGCATGATTTTTTCTAAACCTATTTTCTTGACATAAGCTTTTCCTTTGTCAGATCCTTACAAAAACAGTACAGAAAATACTTGTCAGTATCTATATGAAATGCTGTGGACAAAAGCCAGCTCTTGACCTGAGGAAGTTTCTCGGTTGCTGTAGAACAGGACACAGCTCAGTTAAGTGGCAGAGTCCATAGGAAGCACTGAGCTGCAAAGGAGCTCACTCAAGACAGCCCAAGTCCTGCAGAGGAACAAAGCCACAAGAACAGCAATCTGAAGGAGACAGCTCGGAGGCCAGATGCCCATATTAATTTATACAGGTGTGACAGAAATTATTCCTATCCTTCATGAAAATAACCACCGACTTCCAGTCTAACATAAAACAAAAACAATTTTACCTAAGCAAAATAATGTTTTAATTACATTTTCTTCTCAGGAAACTCCTATGATGTGGCATAAGAATTAATTCCAGAGATGAGTAAAAGAATCAGATTATACGATAAGCAGTAAAAAGGGGAAGAGAAGCAATCCTAGATATTTATCAAAACTAAGCCAATTAAAAGGCTAATGCCTTCAGAGATGCCTGAACTTGGGGTCACTCCTGAATCCAGAAACAGAAGCGTTAAGTTAATCCTGGGAGTCAGAAGTTTGATACTACTGCATGTTTAGATGGCTTACGTTAAGAACTGAAACTGCAGAGAATTAGCCACGCTAAATTGCATCCCCTTTGAAGTTTGCAACTGTTCTGCACTATGGTGTACTTCAACATGCATCTAATTATTCTCTAGTTCTTTGGTCTTGAAGAATAAATAGCTAGTAAAGGCTGACTATGCCTCATCTAAATAACTCACAACAAAAACATGGATATACAAAGATTGGTTTCTTTTCCCCAGTTGCTTGTGCTATTAGTCAGCTTTCTGAAAAAGGTGAATATGTCTTTAAAGAAAAAGCAAACATACTGAGCCAGCTTATGCTGCAGTAGCTATGACAACAGGCTTTGAAACAAGCATGGAAAAAGCTAGACCTGAATCTTAATTTCATTTAATTTTTTTTTTCCAAGTCTACTTTTCATACAGGCTACTTTGCATTTTACTCTGAAATCCTATAGAAATTGTGATGGTCTTCTTTACCAAATGGATAGTGATCCAATCTGCTACGTAAAAACAGTGTTATTTAAAAGTCAGTAAAGAAAGTGCTTTGAGAATTATTGGACATCTAACATCTTCAAGTGAATGACAGACTGCTTTCAAGGGAACATGGTTTACCCAAAGATGCTAGGCTCAATGCAGAGAGGTACATGCAAGAGATCTGATCGTACGGTTTAATGGTTCCTTTTATTACAGGATGATCCCATTTGATCAAGTACTGGCAAACAGCATCATACTGTCCATTAGAGATGCATGATTCAGTGCGTGATAGAGGTAAAGTTTTCAAAAACCCAGGACAGGAAGAAAAATTTAAGTCAGATTTTCACTTGATTCAATAGCTGGGTTGGAGTGATAGAGGCTTTAGTTCCCACCTCTCCTCCTTCTTACTCCAGCCCTTCCCATCTCCCATAGACCAATCCTCCATGGATGGAATACACAACCATGGATTATATCAGCCTGAATAGACAAAGAATCTGGCTCCCTATAAGTGTTTCCCTTCCTTCTACATTTTTTCTAGCACAAAAGAATAGTTTTTTCCTCCTCCATCTAGCATACCAGTTTAGAGATCAAGAACACTTCCTTGAGAAGGGAACAGAAACACAGATCATCACCACTATTATTTCTTCTCACTGTAAATGTTCTACCTGCCCTTTATATCTTGAACATGTCTAAGGCTTCACATAAGCATCCAAACACTTTACAGCCATGACTATATAGGAGAACAGATACTTTAACCTATCTGGAAGTAACCCACATCACCTGTGTTCCCAAAACACCCTCCTGAACAGCAGCCAACCATAATCCTATTAAGATGACCAGACCAGGAACATCACAGGATGTTCCTGCCTCAGCTCAGCACCCCAGGAGCTTGGTGTGTTAGATGGCACCACACTCTGCATTGTCATGGCTGACAGCATCAGGCATGTAGGCATAAAATACAGAAACAGACAACCATCATGCTACTAGTTGTTTATCAATTCCCTTGAGAGTTCATTTTTGAGCAGTCAATCTTTGTAATTCTGGAAAGCTAGAACTGCATAATAAATAGCAAACAAAAGTCATTCTTTCCCATCAAATCCAACAGCCTTTTTCCTCCCATCTCTGTACGGTGCCTCCTGTTGCACTGAATGAAGAGTCTGAACAAGGCCTACGAGTAGGCAGCCTTAGTGTGAGCTACCTTCTTACTGCTTAAATTTAGACCCAATTGCCTGTCTGCTAGGCATTTGCAATGGGCTCATCTCACATGCAGCCTGGCACCTACAGACACACTCACAAGAGGAGGCTCCAGCCTTCCTCCTCATGCACCTCCTGCAGTGCAGGTGGTGGCTGCCACACGCTCGGACTTCTCACTCCCATTCCTCTATCTGCTCTCTTTTCCAGCTTAGGCCCTCTCATCACTCTTGTAGATTCCCTCTGCATATCTAATCACTTCAACCCAACTGAATTGTTGCAGTGCCCCATACCTACTATTTATAAAGCTCTGGACAGTTCTGAAGCACTCACAGATTGCACTCAGAGCTTGCCAGCAGCTGAAGACAATCATCATTGTAAATCCTCATTTAGAAGAAAAGATTCAGAGCTTCCTAACTGCAGCAGGTGAAACATGCATTTGTGTAAACGCTAAGGAGAATGTGAAAGAATATGGAAAACCAAGCCTGCACCTAAGCACAGCACTAGCATGCTGCTTACCCAGGCTCCATTTCACACAGGTGATCTCTGCCTGGAGAAGCCTGGGCTTAAAGAGAACCCCACCTTGTGCAGCTGCCACCCCTTAACCCCTTCCCCTGGAGAGTAGAAGCATTAACTCTCTGGTGCTGGTTTGAGGGGAAGAATTCCTGAGCACTACTTATTTCTGACAACTCCTTGCCACTCCATCTGGAAAGGTTCCCTACATGCATTCACGCTCTGCTCTCTTAGCAGAAAAGCTCTCTTTTTTTTCATGCAGGAGTGTTACTGCATGCTTTGTGCATTTTGTATGTGTTCCAGATAGCACTTGCTAACAGCATCGTTGTTTTTGCCCATGCTACAATCACCATATAAATTACCTTCTGTTTGATGAAGCCTTTGTGAAGTGCTTGTACAGGCAATTTTAAGTTCTTCCTCTTTAAAGCAGGTATGATTTTTTTTAAAACATTTTTTCTTCCTGTGTGCAATGGATGCTCAGGATGTAACACAGAAGGATGATTTCTGATAGAGTTGGTGTAACGTTTCCTTTCTTTCCATTCTACCCTGCAGCAGCACCAAGAACTGTTTCAGGCTTTCATGTGGCAAATTTAATAGGTATTTATTTTTTTAAATCACAGAGTGAGTCATGGGCACTTGGAAGTTCAACAAATCCCCAGAGGCAGCCAGCTTGGTTTATTTTCAGCTCTGATGACCCATGAGCTGGAGAAAAAGACTTTTTCAAACATGGAAGTAGGATATTTTTTTTACTATACATAAATAATCCCCATAACATAGGAGGGGGAAGTCTATATCAAAAGGGAATGGCTACTAAAATATCAGCTTCTCTGAGTTCCTTCTTTGTTCAAACAACCAACTGCCAGCTTTCTCATCAGGTTGGCTGCTGTTCCTTGACAGCAAATACTAAAAAACCAAGGGGCTGGCTTTCACTGGGAGGGGTGATAGAAGAAACCTTCTTTCCATATAGGGCCATTGAGCTTGATCTCTTCAAGCGGAAGCTGGAACTAGATGATCATGATGGTCCTTTTCGACCCAGGCCATTCTATGACTCTATGACGTCAACTACTACTAGCATTAAGCTTGGTACAGCCTGGAAAGCTATCTTCTTAGAAAAAGGGCTATTTCCACATTTACTGGTGCACTTCATACATCGCTGTATTAGACACATATGTGGATTCATTTGCCTGACAGTATTAAAGAAGGAAATTTATGATGATGTGCTGGCCCTGTACAGTGACATCTAGCAATGGGGAGACACAAAAATAACCTACTCAAATGGTGCAGAATGAGTAGAAATTGGTTCACATTACGTCTTGGGCATTGCAGAAAGCTCCATGTAACATCAACAGGGGCAGAGATCAGTTTGTGACAACATGGGAAGCCCCACACATGGATCCACATTTCCTCCACTTGTAATTTGTGAGTGACGTGGTTGTTCTGTTCTCCTGACATACAGATGGAAAGAGACAGACACACTGAG
>PPHD01024380.1:0-12136 GCA_002909625.1 Bambusicola thoracicus
AGAGTGGTGCTGCAGTGGCACAGCTGCCCAGGGATGGGGGAGGAGGAGGGGGGGGCATGTCACCATCCCTGGAGGTGTTCCAGAACCGTGGAGATGTGGCACTGAGGGATGTGGTCAGTGGGCACGGTGGGGTGCAGTGGGGTTGGATATGGGGGTTTAAAAGGTCTTTTCCAACCTTAATCATTCTGTGAACCAGAATAGTTCTGGATTCTGCTTCCTTCACCACCTAAACTAAACTGCTTTCTCAGCGCTTCTCACAAGCAGGAGGAAGCACACGAAAGCAAACGCCCACATGGGCTTCCCAAATTCCTTACCAAACACAGACAGCACTGTAGGCAGGAGCGAAGGGGACACTGGTCTGAGCTCTGTAACAGCGATTTGCTGTCACACCGTAAATCACAGCCCTGTGCCTGAGGGCACATCTGCGTGCTCAGTCCTTACAGACTGAAACTTGGATACTGCCCATCTCTGAAGCAAGGACTGGGCCAAGATCAGCAGAGTGGCATCAATCCTCACGCTGAAGCCTTTCCCATCACTTGCTTTCACCCTGCAGCCCAGAACACCTTCCAACAAGAGACACATTCTAACAATGGGAAGCTAGGAATGGGAGCAGTCAAAGAGAACAGCCGGCAAGGGTACAGGACAGGGCAGCCAGCAACTTTATGGTGGCGATGGGCTGATGATTGGACTACAGCTCAGTGGTCTTTTCCAGCCCTAATGATTCTATGATTCCCACCAGCCACAGGCTGATGCCAGCAGAAGCCCGGAGCCTCTGATGCCCAGACAGCCAGCTCTGCTGTGGAGCCAGCCAGGCATCAATTGCTGCTTGTTTGCTGGGGGGGGGGAAAAAGGGTGTCCTGGCAATGCTTCCTTGCTAATGTCTCTTGGCTTTATCTCTGGGTAACCTTGGCAAATAAACACTCATTGCTGAGTGGGCATTATCCCAGCTCACTGGTAACAGAGCAGCACAATTCTGTCCTATCTCACTTTCTGCAGTTCAGTGGGAATTCTGCTTCCCTGCACAAATGAATGGGATCTGCCTCAATACCAGCTGAGCTGGGTGGATCCCAGCATGTGCCACATCCCCGTGGGTCTCACCGTGTAATTGGGATTGCCCGGCTGGATGCGAAGCTCAGCCAGGATCCAGATGCCATTGGTGAGTTTCAAGGACTGGTAAAGCATGTCCTGACCCTCCACGTTCCTCTTGGCAATGGTGTAGACGTTGTTGTTCTGCAGTTTGCTGGAGACGGTGTCTGCAGAGGGAAAAAAAAAGGAAGAAAAATGCATGTTAGCTCAGATATATCTGTGGAGACAGAAGAGCCCAGGGAAGCCTCTTCAGCACAGGGCTGTGACAGTTCTAACACACTGTATGGCCTTGGCACTGACAGGAGGTGTGAGATTCTACCTGCAGAAGTGTATGGAGGCAACCGTGATGCAAATTACTTCCATGGGACCTTCTGGAGAAGCAAGAGCAGAAGAATACATGCAGGGCAGGAAGACCCAATGCAGCAGCTTCTGGCTGCCAAAGGGCTTCTTGGTGTAGGGCAGGGCAGGATGGCCCTTCAGCCCCTGGATGTCAGCAAGAGAGGCATGCTGCACACTGGGGTGGAAGGCTCAGGGTGGTGTCCATACTCCAGACTGCACACCTGTGCCTGCTGGCTGCAGAGCAGCTGCATACAGGTCAGGGAGGGTTCCAGCATCCAGCTACCCAGACACATTCAGATTTAGGTTCGTTCTCTTCCCCAGTTACTATGGAAACTGGCAGATATAAGTACCTAATGAGATCCTTCGCTTAAAAACCCTCATTCCCTCCGTCTCCTTCTACCACCCTCTGCTCCTGGCTCTCTACAACAAACTCACCCTGAGCAGGCACAGGGGCAGCGTGGAGCTGCCCTCACTGACCTCAGATATGCCCCAAAGAGTGCCTGAAATCCTACCAGAAGTCATCCCATTTCAGCCAGCCACCCTCAGCTGGCTATTCTTGCCCAGGACCTCCTGCCCCCTCCTCCAGTCCTGATGTGGGGGGAAGCTGGGAGCCACTCCTTTCGCCTCCAGGTCACAGGTCCCCATCCCTCCTGTGCTAGCGAGGATTTGGGATTTTGGAGATCGGGCAAGTTGCTAAGCAACAGTGCCAGGCTGTGCTGGCTGCAGGCAGGGCCGCTAATGCCATCTGACAGCACAGCCCTTACAGGCAGAGAGCTGCTGGATTCCCAACATGAGCAGAGCGCTCAGCAGAGCCCAGGTCAGTGCCTGGCATGTGCAGGAGCCACATACACCTCCCTGCTCCTGCAGTACCCAGTGACTGCAAACCAGCACCCCGTGATGCAGGGATGGCATCCAGAGGAGAGCACGTAGCTCAGTATCACCATTCATTTCCACTGCATGCCACAAGCATGGCTCCTTAATAAATGACAACCGGGCTGCTAGGTTTGCACATACAGAAATAAACACCAGGCACACCTGCATGTGATCGTGTCCCTGTTTGTTCCAACAAGAAAATGCAATTTCTCTCAGTTCCAGCATTAGTACGTTACTTGGGGAAAGCTGAGATGACCGCTGCATACCAATAAAGCCACGTTCAGCTCCAAACACTGAAGGTTTCATTTCACACCAAAGTTACCAGAACTGCTGAACAGCACAGCAACTAATTATCCCTGTTTAATGGCATCCAATCTCCACGTGCAAGTCAGCCTGATTGCTGGGTCTATTTCCAGCATGGCTGACACAAACACCACTAAATCCGGCACAGCGCACGCAGGATGTGGTTATGATCAGCAGTGAGTGGGGCAGAAGGCTTTGCAGCCCCATGGCCCTCCCCATATGCTCTGGTGGCAGCCTCCATGGGCACTGTGGGCTGTTGGTGCTGGGTACCTGGCATTCTGTTTAAAACAAAACAATTAAGTTAGCACTCGATTCTAAGAGCTGAGAACGCAGCGCTGTAACCATGACCTTCTGTTTTCACTGCAAGCTGCATCTCGGAATATAGTTTTCTCCACAGCACTATCATAACCTCTTCCTAAATAGGCAGACATGTGAAGCACAGCTCTGATCAATTCAAGATGTGCAGCGCGTCACAAGTACAGCCCAGCCCTGAGACACAGCTCTGGAGACGCTCACTCTTCCATGGCCATACAGCCCCAAAGACAGCCCCAGGGCTGTGCTGGCTCTCACTGCTGGGAACCACTATGGTTGGAAAAGATCTCTAAGACTCCCGAGTCCAACTCCAACACACTGCCACCGTGCCCACTGATCACAGCTCCATGGTTCTGAAACACCTCCAGGGATGGGGACCCCCACCCCCCTGGGCAGCTGTGCCTCTGCATCACCACTCTTTCTGAGAGTTCTCCTAATACCCAGCCTGATGCTGGGGATGGGAGAAGCAAGCTGTTCTCATTCAGGTGCCTGGCACCTCACCTTTGGTTCAAGCTATGGCACTGTGGGCTGCCACCTGCAGCAGCCGAGGTCTTCCAGCTGCTCTGTGCCATAGCATGGGGTGGGCTGTCAGAGATGCAGCCTTTCCTGCTCTCCCTGCTGCAAACCATCAAAGCTCCAGTCAGCCCTGCTAGGCTTGCACTGCGGGCACAAGAGGAGTCTTTTACCCACAACGGCCTCAGAGCAGACCAACACAGGAGCATCTCCACTTGTGTGCTGATCCCTATTTGAAGGAACAAAAGAAATCTGGGAAAAGCCTGCAGTTTGCACACGAGGGGCTGTAAGGTGACCGCTGCGCAGTGACAGCCAGCCCTGGATGGCACTCTGTGCCCCCAAACCCTGGTGGCAACTCAGGTGACCACCTGCATTCTGCTTCAGCACCTCCCACAATGAAGCCCTTGGAACATGAGCCACTCTCCTCCACGAGGATCAAGCCTGCAGTACTGCAACACCTCAGTGCCAATGCCAGAAGTCACCAACTCAGATTTGAGATGCAAGGAGCAGGGCACGGCCACAGCAGAGGCAGCACTGCAGTGCAGGAGAGGCCGTGCCAAGCACAGCAGAGCAGAGGGAGGGCTGGAGGAGGAGCAGAGGTTGTTCTCAGCTGAAACCCCACAGTGAAATCAAGGTTCAACAGCTGCTATTTTTTTTTCCCTCTCTTGCGTGCTCAATCTTTTACATTCCAAAATAGTAATAATTACAAGCACAAAGAGATCCATGGTTTCTTTCTGCAATTGAAGCAAGAGGGTGCTCATTGTGTAATGGCAGATAAGAGAGAATAAAAAGGTTATAGGGTTTAGCATCAATAGGGACACTTTTTCCCCATGAAACATAGCAGCTTTGGGTAGAACCAGTTGGCTTCTGTCCAGAACCTCTTGACTGGAGAGCAAAGCTGCTAAGCTGGCCACATTCCACCTGCTACACTCCATCCTTCAGCAGTAGTAAGGTCAGACCTATGAGGTCTGCCTCCAGCAGACCAGCTCCAGCAGACCAGCTCTTCTCTCACATGGCCTGCCCTCCAGAGACATCCAGCCACTCACAACAGGAAGTAGAAAGATGCTGAAAGGTGAAGAGACCAACCCAGGATTAAAGGCAAGGCTGTATGGCACTGCCTGGTACACACAGCAGCAGGATGGGATTAAGTGCAGCCCCCAAAAAGGTGCTCAGCTCCATTTATAGGAGCAACCTCACAGAGAAGCAAAGCTGTAATAGAATACAAGATGCAGAATGAAAGGAAGAAGCAGAGAGGTGAAATTGAAGACCATGGATTTCAGATGTGCTTTTATGGACCCAGCTAAACTTTTTGACCAGGATCCAAGGCCTACAGGCTGTTGTGTTCTTAAGTGCTACCCCACACACTGCTCTTTGTAAAGTGATGTCCCATTGAACACCAAAGGTGCTGCTCAAGGCTCTCAGCACGGCACAATTAAGCTACTCACCAGCATTCAGGTGACAGTCTTTAATCTGGAACTGCAGCTCATTTTCATTGGGAATGTCTTTCCATGTCGCGAGGAAGACCTGGCGCTCTGCAGACAAAACAGACCAGAACTGTAGCATTAATTAGACCACCACAGAACAGTGCAAGGTAGAGACACAGGTGACCTCTGGATCACATATGGTCAGATCCAGGATTTGTTTCTATGATAACCTCAGTCTCACTGTAAAAGCAGCAAAACGTTGGTGGTTTTTGGATGCCTTCAAACCAAAGACAGCCTTACAAACCAAGAGCAGGAGGGATTTGACAAGAAGGAGACCCACAAATCTAAGAATTATTTTACAGTGCAAATTAGGATGCTCTTTACAAGCAACCTCCTATCCAACCCAAACAACGTAATCAAGGAAACAGGAATGTAAGAGTTAAAACTGGGGCAATTCCTACACTCAAATTTGAGTGAACCAAACCCCAAAGAATCAAAAAAACAACAACAAAACCCACCCAAAAATCAGTTTCAAAGCAAACAGATCCACTCCTCGTCTGACAGAGGCTCAGAGTGGAGGATGTGGGATGCAGCTACTGAGCTGCAGGGCTGCTGGGACAAACCATCCAACCACTGCTGATCAATCAGGCTGCTGGGATACGCTGGCACAAAGATCACAGGCAGGCACACGTGGATCTCAGCCATGGCACAGCTGTGCCCAGCTGGATGCTGTAGGGCTCAGGGAGGCCGAGCACAGTCCTGAAAGCACTCACCCATTTTGCCATCCTCCACGAAAAGCACGTTGAGAGGAATTAGGCAGCTGAAGTAAAAGACATCGATGTTGTTTTTCACAGCTACCTGTTACAGAAGAAATGGTGGTTAAAGCATCAGTATTTGTCTGGAAGTCCAGAGGGGTCCCAAGGCTCTGCAAGGTCCATCGCCTGCTCATGCTCTCACTGCTCTCCTAGCAAAGGTCAGCTCTGAGCATGAGACTGCCTGGAGAGATGCTGCTGTGCTGCTGGGGAGTTTCAGACAAAGATCGTTCCCACCCCTCCATGCTCTCTCTCCATTTGCACTAAAGGCTGCTCAGTCTTCTGCAAGCATTTCACCACACTGCTTCAGAGCCAAGTGCACCGACAGGCCCCAGACAGCAACTCTGCTCTTCTCCACTCTTGCTCACTCAGCCTCTCCCTCCCCTCACTTCTTCCACCCTCAGTACAAGCTTGTCTACGGTGGCCACAGACAGCTACTATCATGTCTGCCATGTTGCACGTGAGCTTCTCCATCACTCCTCTTTTTCCATCTCACCTTTGCAATTCCCCATCTCCAAACCCCTGTGTATCCCCTAAGCTTTAATCCCAGCTCTCAGCCATGTCTGTGCTCGCAGGCTCCTTGCTTGGTCATGTTTAGGAAGCCTGAAGCTGTTCTACTCTGTACATTCCTTGCAGCATCTCCCACCAGGCACAGAGAACAAGTGCTGCATTCATTCCTGGAAGAAAAACTCTGACATGGAGCAATCAGGGCAGGTGGAAGAAACAGAAGGATCACTTGACAAAAGACTTAACTCTCACATCATTAAACACCACCAGTCAGGGAGATGCACCGCACTGCCTCTTATCACACAAGGTCACCACATCGCTGATGAATCTCTGCCAACACCGAGAGCAACCTCACTTCCAGTTCTCCCCAGGCAGGCTGAGAGCTGACAGTACAGCAGAAGCAAATGGGAGGTCTGAGAAAGTGCCCTGTCATAAAATAGCATGGAAAACGTAGCTCTGGGCCCCATTTCTATGTCTCTCATGCTATCCTCACATCGTCCTGCATTGCAATAGCTTGTCACGGGAGTATAGCTCAGCAGACAGAGACCTGGAATTGAGGCTATGTGGTGAGCACTGACTTCCAGGAGCTTCCTTTGAAAGAGAAGTTCTCCAGCTCTTCACCCAGCTGAAACACAAACCCAACCACACCGACTGCCAAGCCAAAGAAATAATTTGCTGCTATGCAGACTTATGCCAAGACAAACTCCAGTCACATTAAATAATTACAGACATCAGTGCTCTGCTGGGAAAATCTATTGTCTGCAGTAGTAGGTTGAGAAAGACACCCTTAAATATCCGCAAGAGTAGCTGTAGGTAGATGGGGGAGGGGAATAAAACAGAATTCCAACACAAGTCAGCTAATTAGATATAGGACAGGTGGTCAGGGGTGAGCATTCCCAATGGAATCGTCCAGCAGTTGGGTCCCAGCCGTGCGAAGAGAAGCAGGAAGGTGGATGTGAGTCCATGGGGGTTTGTAATTTCAGCCATCGCTAAAGGCAGCAGCTTATATTCAATTCCCACAGTGCACGCCGGCTTATATGGGATTAGTTTAAAGCCCACTAAAACCAGGTAAATTACGGTGCAATCTCCAATAAAAATATATTGAAGGGCCCTCTGTAAGGCTGAGCTGTCACGTGCTCTGGTTGTTGGCGTCATACTTGGGATTTTGAGCATGTAATGCTGGAGATGGAGGCACTGAGAGCAGGAGGGAGTGAGGAGGATTGGCGGACTGACCTCTGGGATTCGCCTCTGCAAAATGGGATTAGGAGCACTGGGTGAGCAGCCAAAAATGCACATCGGTGTGGGAAGGAGCCTTGGGAATGACCACGTGGCCATTCAAGATGCAGAGCAGCCACAGAGATAAGCCAGGAGAGGGAAAATTCAGGCTAATGTCTGGGAAAAACTGATAGTGAGAATGATGAAGCAGCACTAAATCCTCCCAAGGAAGACAAAAGCTCCAGCACTCAGAGTGCTTAAAATTGGCCTCAACAGAGCTCTATGAGGCAGTGCTGTGAAACAACAAAGCATAGCAGGGTCTGCACTGCGTGACCCAAGATCTTCCCAACTCTGATTTCGTGATTAATTGCCTTGTCTTAGAACAACAGAAACTACTTTGCCTTTGCAGCTAATTGTTGTTGCCATACAACAGCGGTTTCTTACAAGAGGGGCTGGGAGGCAGCGCCTTCTCTCCAGTCACAGCTCTGGAGGCACGCACCAAATTAATATGCTAACCCTGTCCCTGCAGCTCCAAAAGTGCTATAAAAAGGTATCTGCTGACCTGCTTCTCAACTCTGCAGAAACACACTGAGTAAGCTGCTTTGCTATACTCCGGAAAGCCGCACAATTAAGACACTGCAAAGTGTAATTCTTCCCAGCAAAGCACAGTGAGCCTCACTTCAGCCTTCCCCCAACCCGCTCCGTTGGGCTCAGCAGTGACATCAAACATCACACTGCAAGTATCTGTAATGATGCAGGAGTCAGCTGTTACACGTCATTTTTGCAAGCAGGATGGAAAACGATACAGCATCCCCAGACATAGCACTGGGACAGATGGGGACGCATTTCCAGCCTAGCTGCCATCACACAACGCCGTACGCTTTGCTCCCTTGGTGGGAGCCGTGGGCCCGAGACAATCACTGACATTTGAAGTGATACCAGCAGCTGAGACGTCTCTGCAGGTTTTTCATGCTTGAAAGGAACCTCCACTTGCGTTCAATACATTCTCCAGTCCAGACCTACTCTGCCTGGGGCTCTGCAGCTTTAACCTGTCGGTCTGCACACGAGCTACTAAATCTTTAACAAGACCTCCAGCCTCAGACATTTGAGAGTTTAAACAGAAGCATTTTAAATCAAAACAGCTTTCCATCTGCCATCTTTTCTGAAAGGAGAAAGAAAAAAAAAAAGGCCAGGCTGTGAATTGAGTCAAGCAGACCGCAAAGCTTTGAGGGATAAAAGTCAAGAAGGTGACAGATTTTCATGTGATGCCTCACTGGTGAGGACATCTGACCCACTGAAGATGGGTAGAGGGCTCCCTATTACTCATGTCTTGTTTGAGACCACCAAACTGGAGAAGTATCCATCAGAACACACTGCTCACCTTGCAGCATGAGCACCCTGCTGATGCCCTTCCCTGCAGCACAACCCTCTGATGGTCAACATATGGCAATGAGGGGAAGAGCTGCCTCCTAAGAACAATGCCACATCATTTCTTCAGTAGCGTAGGTTGCTGATGCTTTAAATTCCAGACTTGAGCGTAAGAACCAACTTCCAACGTCAAGTCTGAAAGTAACACAGATGCTTTCCATCAGCAGCAAGTACACAACATACCCGCTTGGAATCCCATTAGCAGCTACACTAAATTAAGGACTGCCTTCCAATTTGGTTTTGCTTTAGAGCCTGGTAACAGCCAAACTGTTAAGGCGAGAACTCTCCTCTGTAGAGTCTTCTACCTCTGCCAGCACAAGGTCATGGCATGTTCTCTGACAGCCTGCTGCTCTGGCTGTCAGATGCCTTCAGGGAGTGCGAGCTGTTTCCCTTCATTGTGTTTGACAGGTCGGCTGCTCAGGATCTAGAGGAGCTTGGCAGCAGGCTGGATGCTCTACCTACAGCTAGGCTAGGAGCTGGCTGCAGACACTGAGTTGCAATGGGAGTGTTACTGCAGAACCCTTTGGAGGCTCTCTTCCATGCTGGGATAGGGACTCTTACCAGTTAAGGCCATTCAGAAAAAGAGTAAATAAACCCAAGCAACAAACCCAAAAAGCCACCTTCCACTTCTAACTACAAAACGCCATACGTGGTGGTTGAGGCAGTGGGCTTGACACAGCTCTCCTAGGCAGATATGTAATTTATAAGCAGGCTCCAAATCAATAACATCCACTGCCTGGACTCACACCAATTCTCAGAGGAGAGGTGAAACTGTGAAATCTGTTTCCAAGTGCCGAGGGCTCTGCATTTGTGACCCAGGATGCATTAACACTTCTCATGAATGAGCTCCAAGAGCTCTGCAATGCAAGTGAGGAGCACCAGTGATGAGTTAGAGCAGAACTGTACATGGAAGGGCTTAAGTGTGATCTGGTGCATTAACCTGACTGGTCTTTTCTCAACAAGGAAGCTGCACCTTCATCTGCCTGCACAGAAATAATGTTTTGCCAAAGTCAATGGAGTAAAAAAATATTCCACACCTCACACTGCTCAGAAGAAGCCTGCATTTCCAAGTATCTCCTTCCAGGAAGAAATGCAGCTGGCAGATCCATCCCTTCCCATGCTCGTCAGTCCAGTCCAGATCACTTCATGGGCATTTCAGAAAACCAAAGTCATACTTCTTTCAGTTGTGTGCTCAGGAGCTGCAACGAACAGCCCAGGCAGCTGACAGCAGGTGATGGAGGGGAAAGCAATGCACTGACTGACAGTTCTGAATGCTTACCCAAAGGGAAAGGCAGTGCTCCAGGCTCAGACCCTCAGTTCATGCAGCTTGTTTTTGATTGCTCTGACTCCTGCAAACAGTTACCACCTCACAGAAGAAATGATCAGGTTTGTGACAACGACAGGCCAACCTCGTCCCTGAAACTCAGCAAGCTGGCTCCATTTCACCCATTTCCAGGCTTAGGGGAGCAATTTTTGTGTACAGAAATGAACAGATCGAGCATTCTGATTTCACAGCCCTTGAACGGCCATTTGTTAGGAACTGCAATAACACAGGAAGGCTCTCATTCCCCTATTTCGAATTTTACTTTAAGTAGTATCTGGGAAGAATAAAGACTCCTCACTATGCAAAATCCCATTTCAGAAGCTGTTGTCCTCTTTGAGAGCTCAGCTTCACATAGCAAGTCTGTATGACCACCAGCAGCCCAGCCAGCAAAGGAGCCAAGGCAGCTAAGCATGGTGAGGCTCAATCAACTCTTGCACACCTTTTGTGTGATTGCTGTGTTCAGCCCAACTTGGGCTTTATCCACTGAATAATTCATTGCTTGACTTAGTGTTGAATCTAAGGCTTTAACTCAACAGGTCAAGAAAATTATCATCGCTCAGTCAGGATGGGAGGGAGCACTGTGCTATTCATTATCACAAGTTGGAAGACAACCAGCAAGCAGACTGTTCAGTTGGGAATCATCATCATATTTTACCTAAGTAAGCCTCTGAAAATATTAGTCTTCTTGTAAAAAAAAAGGCATTTTGTTAACTTGTCAAACATTTCACCTTCTTTCGTTGATTACAAGTGCTAAGATTAAACCAGCTGTATTGACTGAAGGATTAGAAATGGTAATAAAAATAACCTTAACAAGACTCAAATTCATTCCTTCTGAAATAGGAATGCCTAAGGAATGTACAGCTGGCCTTTGAAGTTCCTAATTAACATAACAAAAAGCTGAAAGCTACCGGTTTGGTTACCTCAGGAGTTATTTGTTTTGGAACTAAAACAAAAAGAGCCGTACCACAACAGGAGATGAAGGTAAGGTCCTCAGGTTCAAACCAGCTCCGAATGGTACAGCTCAGAAAAAAGCTGCATTAGGCAAATTCAGCTTGATAAGTGTTTTTGGTTCTTCAATGAATACAGGGACATTTGTATTCTCCTATCCTATGTTGTGCTATAAATTGTTCCCTAAGTAGGTCACCAAAATGATTTCTCTGACTGTTTCAAGACAGATAATTTCTACATGAACTCACAAAACAAAACCAGAGCTTTGGCTGTCAGGGCAATGACAGATCTCCATCAAACCCACTGCTGTCAGGAAAGTAAGGGGAGTGCTCTTTTTGACTTGGCATCTGCTATCATGATTCAACTCCTTGCAGAGAAATATACTATTACTCCATATGGCAGCTTCCCCAATTGTAAAAGGGCAGCCAACTTCTATGGCAATGAGAGAGCTAGCAAATTAGCATCTAAGTCTGGCACTGAAGAAGCTCTGCTGTCCCAATATAAAGTAGTTGGAGGTTTCCTTGCATGTTTTCTCTTTGCTTTGTTCTAGCAGAATGGAATACAAGAAACAGCGTTCTGATTCCTTTAGAGATTTAATAACCCAAATACTTCACTTCTTTCCTGATCAAAGCTGCAGCAACTTGAGAATGCCTCACTGAGAGCATCTCCAGTGCTCTGGAGGCAGATCAGGACCATCAGCTCCTAGAGCTACAAGCTGCCTTCAGAGCAGACAGTGACTTTACACCATCCAACCCAAAGGCAGAGGTACTACCTGTGACACTGATGCAGAGGGAACCCAGCACTTCCACAGGGCAGAAGAGCCCTCTGTGTAAGGCAAGCACATGCAAGTCACTTACTGTCCACATGCTCCCCCAATCGCATGACTGAGCTCAGAGCCCAAGTGTAGGACTGCTCGTTTGAGTGCCAGAGAAGCTATTTTGAGCTGTTTGCCCAAAGACTCATCAATAAGTCATAAGCCCCAAAAAGGAATTCAAGGGAAAGGAAAAAACAGTCGCTCAGGCAGAATAAATAGTAACTTTCATTGCATTCTC
>PPHD01024381.1:0-12136 GCA_002909625.1 Bambusicola thoracicus
GCCGAATGCTATTGGGCAGAATACAGATGGTAAGGAATTCTATCTTTGCATTTTTTTTAAATTGATGTCTAACTATAAAATGTCATTATTCACAAGTTCTCATTGTAGAGAGGTTTTCTTTTTATCCTGCCCTTATTCACAAAAAAAAGTATCTTTAAGCAAATTGTCTGTATGGGCAAATAAGGGTTTTTTTGCAGGTAGATGGTTGAGAGAGATCTGTAAATTAAACCTTTTTTTTAATCATTTATTTATTATTTTTTAGAAATAAATAAGCCAAAATCACAGTCCTGTATTACTGATTCTTACTAAGATTGTAGGCATCAGTAATTAGAGAGAGAAAAATGGAGCTTGAAATCAAATCCTGTGTTTTTTCTGTTTGCTAATATTTCAACTATTGTAACAAATGGCACCACAACTATCCTGTTAATTTAATGGCTTCTCTCTAAGACTTGTTGAACACTTACAGCAAATTTCCCCTTTCTTAGATTTCTCATTTCGTAATCACTGTAATAAAAAACATCAGAATCCGTAATGCCATTAATTCCAACTATATACTTCATTAAGCTGGATTAAGCATAGAGGGGCTAATGATGGAAGAGTGAGCTCTGTTCTGGGTTGAAATTACACAAGGCTCTAGAAGACTTGGGCCTGTTGTACGCAGATGTTAATGCTCCCTCCCCTCATGTATGGAATGCCATGACTTAATATTCTGGGTTAATAAAGTTATGGAAGGTTCATAAGACACATTGGATTCACCAAGAAATTTTGAAAGTGCAGTTTTACATTGCTGGTTTTTTTTTTGTTGTTGACTAAATGGTTATTGTTTACACACTTGCAACTTTTTAACCCTCATATAATTTTTACAAATAAGTATGCATTCCTTTTCCAGTTAGTATTTTAGTGTTCTGTGTCACAGAAATCTTTATAAACAAATAGAAGATCAACTAAATAATAAATAGCTAATTTTAAATATTTTCTTTTTTCTGAGGATTAGATTAAGGGTTTTAATGTTTTTGTTACATTTTCTGGTGTATAAATAATAATATGCAGACATATGTATGTGTTGCAAGTACAATTAAACCAAGTTGTTTTAATCAAGCAAGTAAAATATTAACAAATGACAAAACAGCTTTTGAATAACTTCAGGAGCTCGAGTATTCTCTGTACATCTGAATTGATCCTTTTTTCTTTTCTTTTTTATTTTCTCTATTTTTCTAGCCCTGTGGGCTCTACTGCAGCAGCTGTGTTTGCATTTCTGTTTTCTGTTTGTACATTGCAGGTTTCAATAAAGAGCAACCTGGCACAGGTTGTTTTTCTTCCTTTTTTTTTTTTTTTTTTTTTTTTCCTCTGGGCAGATTATAGATTCCCATGCTCATTAAATATTGAAGAGCTGTAATCAAATAAGGAATGTAGTCATCTGAAGCCTAAGGAAGTAACTTTACAGTAGTTTTATGACAACAGACAGATTCATTAAGACCACAGAAGAGTACATTATTCTTAGCAGTTAATGCTTGTAGAATCATTTTAATTTAGCTATTAATACCGTCCTTGTCATTCTGTTTCCTGTAGACTAAATTTGTGCAGTTAAGTGTCCTTAGCTGAGTGTGTGTTGACAATTAGTTGGACCAGAGAACATGAACAAAAATGTGACATTGCTAACAATATTCAATTATTTTATGTTAAGTCTCATCTTATGTAGTATTTCATTTAGAACTTCAGTTACTGGAGTAAAGAGTTTGCGTGACGTTCTTAAGGAAGGAAAGGATTAAGTCAGTTTCTAACCCTTGACTTTATAAGGAATAGTGAAAAAAATGCAGTAACTGTAAACGTTCTGATTGACTCTGTAAATTTTAAAAATGCTTTAAATGTTATCAGATTTTCAAGCCAGTCTCAGAACTTTGGCTGTTAAGCTTTGAGGTACAGATCTGTTGACCAGACAGGAGAAGCTTTGACATTGATTCCCAGTGTCTTTGCTGGAGCGTCTGCACAAGAAGCACCCCAGCTTCTCTTACATCCTCATAGAGAACAGGTGCAGGGAGGTGGAGAGAAGCATCCAAGAAAGAGTTGTCCTCCTTCATGTACTGGGTCAGTCCTTCCAACAGGAACAGGGCAGAGGGTGGCTTGGGCCCTGGATTTGCAGTCATCATATTCCCTCTGTTTGTGTAGTGTATGCCTAAGACTGATCTTAGACAAGTTTACTTTTCAAATTGAGTTAATAGGAGTTAATGACTAATTAGAGGTGTACCTATATTTTTGTGTTTATTCTGACAGTAAAGAATTTGTTTGCATATAAGGAAGAAGCATATGAAACCACCAGTAGACTTTAAGATTTTCCATGATTTTTTTCTTTAAATCTTGAAATTTTTTGTATTTGGAATATATTTCAAATATGGTAGAAATAAAGTGCTGGTTTTTATTTTTTTTGTTTTATAGAAAAGGCAGTGATAACACATCACTTGTTGTTAATCAGGGCTGCTTCTCATAAGGCCATGAACACTATCTGATGCCCAAATCTTCCTGGCCACCTTATATCTGAAAAAAAGCAAAACCTCCATTACCACAATCACTGAAACTACCCAGTTATGGAGAAGCCATAAACATTTGAATTAGTGCTGTTACCAGCGACACTTGATATGGCAGTTCACTTACCAGTTTACTCTTACCTGCAAGGCTCTCTTATTATTAGTTCTTAAAATATGTTCTGTTTTTCTTAGATTCTAAGTTACCCATGTGGGCCTATTGTGGGTAACCAATACCGTGTTCCATGGTCTGGAGCTGGATTCATTTGTCTTTGTCTGAGGATGTTCCTTATGCTGAAAGCTCCTTGCTGTTTCATTTGAGCCAGATCAATGTGACATGGAAGGCTTTTTTTTTTCCTCACAGATGGTCTACTCACTTTAAGAGTAGTTCCTAAGAACTTATCTGTTGACCTCACATCTGTTTGGATGGAAGAGAAGGATTAATTAGCTTCCATCTTGCATTTAAAAAGAAGACGCTAATTCTAAGAACAGTGTATTCACACGCTTCAGTATGCCTGTTGCTTTACTGTAATCCTGAAAATATAGCTTAATCTTTTGACGCAGCACTAAAAAAATAACATTCTTAAACTGAAAATGCAGTTGTTTGCACCAGGTTTTTCTCGCTGCAGAGTACCTGGATAGTTGGCAATATTTGATGAACAGCATGGCACCGCAGAGCCAGCTCTGGTACCGTGCAGGGTTGGCACGCCTGTGGTAAGCGGCCACAAGCAATTTCCCGGCTGGTGCAGCAGCCAGCTGCCACCGGGACTGCCAGTGCGGTTAGGGGCAGCTGGGCCCTGCTCCCTGGGCCTCTCTGAGAAGAAACTCTCTGGATTGTTGTTGCCTTAGAAGTTTAACGCAGTATCTGAGAACATTCAGCATACTCTCAGGATGACTCATGGATTTCAGATTGTTATTTCCAAACAGCTCGCTCTCTTCAAGGTCTTCTTACGTTGAGTACTTGAGAGCGCATAAATGTTTTATTAAAAAGAGAGAGACAGATTGAGACACAACAATGGGGCAATGTGAGTACCTGAACTAGATACCTAAATAATACTGCTAATAATTCTGATGAATCATTTTTGAGCAACAGGAGGCACTCCCATCCCACAGGCTAAGCACACTGCCTATACAGTTCTCTTAACCTTGATGGTGAAAAATGAGAAATAGCTGAAACCTGTAAGGTACTGCTAGCTACCAGTAGACCATTGATCATGCTTCATACTCTGAACTGTGCTTCCACTGTTCTTTGCTCAAAATTTGCTTAGCAAATCAGGCACTTTTTTGTGTGTGTGCATTTTCCTTTGTGTATACACACAATTATTCAGAACTCTGGGTGGTAGGTTTAGATGTTTTCCTAAGTTTTAAGAACTGAGTGCAACTGTTCATTTCTGTATTGCATTCATCGGTATGCATTGTGTGTGTATGTAACTATGGCGATGATGCCTGGAGACAAGATGGAACCTTGGTTTTCAGGAGCATGAAGAATTTATTTCCCCTATGTGATAAGCTTAGTAAAGTTAAGAAAACAATGTGTAAGGGCAAGAATCTCTGTCACAGAGAATGCTATTTACTCTGCTGAAGATTGTAATAGTGATGTTCCTTGGATCAACCAAATTAAGAAATAGAAAATTAAAGAAGTAAGTTGGGTAGAAGTTCTCAAATTTCAGTGTTGTTTGCAGTGTGGCACAATCTGTTATGGGTGGAGATGCTGTGTACTTCACATTACTCACATTTGATTCTTCTCTTCTAAAATATTTTTATTACTATGTAATATTTCTGTTCCACTTTGTAGTTAGTATCCTTTGATGCATGCAAAATCAAGGGGAAACTGGTTTCCCCTGTGTGAAAATAGGCCATTGGAAAAAATTAGGCAAAGAACTTCTATCTCTTCCATTGTTCTATTTTTTTTTCTTCTGCTAGTTTTCATTGTATTTCTATTTTATATTTTCCTTTATATGAAGGGCTCTTTTTTTGTTGGTTTTTTTTGTTTGTTTGTTTGTTTTTGTTTTTAATAGAAACCAAGTTTTGTAGGTACTGGCACATCCTAATGATTGCCTTATATATACAGTAGTATTCCTGTGGCTTTACTGGAAGCCTGAAGAGTTAAGTAGCAAAGATGGAGCTATTAGAACTGAATGTGTAAGTATTGGTTATTAAAACCAGCCTGAAATTCTTCCTTATGAGAAAGTGAAATCTTTTGCATACCAGTTCAGAGGTAAGGTTCACTGCAACAATTTCTTAAACATCTACTGTAATGCTTGCAGTGCAGACAAGCTTAGACTGTATAATCATCAATCCTCTGTCCTCCCACATGTTGTCCTTAGTGCGGCATGCACGTTTGAAGAGCTTTATAAGTTCTATAAGTATCTGCATAGCCAGTATTACTCTGGATTGCTCAACATCACTTCTGCTTTTTTTTTTTTTTAAATAAACATTTTCACTGCAGATTTTTTTTTAGAGTAGGCATGACATACGTAAGAAGTATAAAATTGTAGTTTATCAATAACCTTTAATGCTGTGTTATAATATTTCATCTTCTAGAGTGATGACCGTCTAACTGCACTGGGGGAAAGAGGAGGAAGCAGTTGTCTGCTCGAGCAAGAGACAGTAAGTATTATGTATTTTTTTGCAGAATCTCTATACCTGTCACACTGGATCTGTGTTTTTGAAAGCATTGTGGGTTTTTTAGCATAAATTGAAGATTTTTTTTTGCCACTCTAGATTTTCCTTGTCAATGTGTTCAGAGCTTACTGGTGGTTTTACATCATTTCTGAAAAACGATTTAGTAAAATGTTGATGGATGTAGATTTCTTTTACGTGAATTTGAACTCAGACAAGATTTAATACATATCTGAATGTCACATCAGGAGAAATTCCATTGCTTTGGCCATAATTATGAGTTTTTTACATTCTTCTTTGGTCCTGAGATACATGTGCTGTATTCCCCTCATGCTCATTTTCTGCTTATTTATCTCTGGAGAATATTATGGCAATTTCCACATTTCTTTTAAACTGCCAGGCTTGCTAAACCAGTTGTATTACAGGACACATTGGTATTTTAATTTTTTATTTTTGAGAGACAGAAATAAGTGGGACTTGCTTGGTTAGTTTGAACTGTTTGTTGGCAGTGTTTCCATGTTAATTAACTTTTGTAATTTTTTTCCAAACAACAAAACATTTGCACTAGAACTATCTTACAAAAGGCACTGCAAAAAAGAAATAATCCTTACTCTGCCTTTCATTCTGCCAAATGGTTAGCGTAAAATTCCTTTTACCTTAAGTGACCTCATGATTTTCATAGTACTATCACTAAGGAAACCTTAGCCATTGAGCTGAAGTGGGCATTGTTAGAGCACCCCTTACTGGGCACGATCATGTAAGCTTCCAGTTCTGCACTGATTCTGTATGGAGCTCTGTAGTGTATTTTAATATGGTTCTATTCTATTTTCTTATTCATACTTCTGTAGTCAACATCACCTGTAATTGCTGCGATATCTTTTCTAATGCTAGGAGGGGAATTATGACAGAAGATGGTCCTTGTTTAACTCCTTATGTATAAGTTCACGCTTACTGAATGCACACGTAGATAAATTTCTTGTGTACTGACAACTATGGTGATATTACTTCTTTGTTGCCAACCAGCTCACAAATTACCACATACAATTTTCAGTGGTAAAAGTGTTTTCATATTTTCCCATTCATAAGTGATTCATCAGTGAAGTGCAAGTATGAAAATATAAGTGACTTTTACAGACATAACTCATAGGTGATCATACTGAAAATAGAAATAATAAATATGAAAAACACTGCAGCTCAGCACTCTTCAGATTTAAATGCATGCATAGGTAATTAAAAAAAAGTTATGCAAATCTATTTGCATAATAACTTTACTATCTTTAATACCCTATACCCTTCTATCACTCCCTAACAATCCCTGTTTCTTATCTTTTCACTTATGATTTCATATTGGTGAGGATTCTATATAGGGGAATAGTACCCTTTGTATAAAAAAGTCATGTTTATGATCTTCACTTACAATGAGAGAAGTGAGCAATTCCCCTCTTCTTTCAGTTCACCTCTTTTCAGTCATTTCTGGGTCTGAATTTGTCAGAACAGATTTTTGTTCATAGAGCATGGGAAATAAGTAAGAAATTATATTTTATATTCTCACATTCAGAGTAGAAAGCAAGCTTTTGGCAGTGTATTCTATGTAGTGTGTATGGTGCTGACCACCGTTTGCGCTTTAATCCTGAAAAGTATTGGTGTCCTGTTTCTCACTGACAAACGGCTTTGTTATGTGAGGTGGAATAGACGCCAATTTTTTTGCAGATATTTATAAAGTAGTTTATGCAAATGCGTATTTCCAAAGAAACAAGAAAAATGCAAAGTGATCAAAGCAAAACTTTGCAATAACATTTATCCACTGAACTTTTCCTTCTGGTAAAACTGTAGCACTGCTGAAGTATTTATTTGAACGCATATGCTTCATGCGCACTCAGAGTGGGATCTGAAGGTGGTGTAACAATTCTGAGAAAGTGAATGTATGAAGTGTTTTTTTTTTCTTTTGCTTCACAAGTAAATTGCTTATAAAACTAACAGCTGCTGTTTTGAAGCTAATCTTAGTGAATTGAATGTTCTTAACCATTTCTACAATCCCACAGTCCTTTATCTTGCCTCTCCTGCTGCTTTCCCACCACCCCTGATCCCATTAGCAAAACTTGAGACAGCCTCAGCTTTTACCAAAGTGCAGCTTTGGTTTCTGCTGCTTTTCTGCAAGAGGAAGTGAATGTTGTGCTTTTTTCTCTGTGGCATGGTTGTGATAAAGCTGTGGTGCTCTTATCTCTCTTTTAGGTAGTGGCTCTTTATGACTACACAGCGCATCGATCAGATGAGCTAACCATCCATCGCAGTGACATTATCCAAGTGTTATACAAAGATAATGATAACTGGTGGTTTGGCAGCCTAGCAAATGGACAGCAAGGCTATTTTCCAGCTAATTATGTGGCTGGTGAAAGTAAGTTTACTGCTGTCTTCCTGGTATACTGATGTGGGTTTAACTGATGGTACAAGATTTTACCATGCTGTACTGCTTATTATTGTGAAAATATGAATTTATGTAGCACACAGGTGGCATAACGATGATTTATGATGCAGAAAATGATGCAGAAATCATATAAAGTTAGCTAACCATGTAGCATGTTGACATACCTGACTTTAGAATATATTGGTGCTTGATTAAACATTCCTGCTTATATAGTACTGCCTTGATTATCGGTAAACTGGATTGATTCCTCATCCCTTCTCACATGTAACCACCTGGTTCATGCCCTACCTTGGCAACATTTTAGAACATATTTTAGCATTTCACTGGCATCTTAGACTTTTTTAGCCAATATCTGTTAGATCTAACCAATTGCATCTTGTAAACGCTCTTGTTTCCCCCACCCCCCAACTCTTATGGAGAGTGCTCAGTTTCCAAATAGATGAATTCCGTCGTGAAGTTTTACAAGAACAATTATGGTTAAATCTCACATCTGAGCACTGAACTTGCTATCAGGCTCTTGTAATTAAAATGGTTAGGATTAAACTAATGCAACTAAAACTGAATGTAAATGAACAAATAATATAGGAATCATCCTAATGAGTCAACTGACATAAAGGTGTTCGGTGTCCTGTCAGTTATTAGTAGTCAATTTACAATTATAGCGTGTGATTACATGCTGCAGGAAATGCATTTGCTTTCCTAAACTATCAAGCTATCAGTTATACTGGTATTTAGAAATCTTTTAGCCCAACATTTCTCAAGATGTTCTCCCCCATTTTCTATTTCCTCCTCCTGTCTTCCAAGTGAACTCTATTATCTATACCTCTTCCTTAAAAAAAAACTTGGACATACTACTGTGCTAACTAGATGATGCTACTTAAAATAAGCTGAACTGCCATCCTCCTCCTTTGTCCTCCCCTCACACATCCTGTGCATTTTCTCCTTCCTCTCTTGCAAAATAAGCCAGGGACCTACAAATTTAAATCCAAACATACTATTACAAACAAAAGAGAGTGGGCAAATTTTGACCAGTTACCTTACAAAATTTAGCTTCAAAGTTTTTTGACCAGTTTTATTTCACATACAATTACTGGCTAGGCATGTCACAGTTGTTCATATAAAGTAGATACTTCTCTTATTGTTTCATGGTGCTCAAATGGTGAATTATAATTTCTGTTTTCAGAAGAGTATGAAGAACAGCCTTCAGGACTAGTACCAGACTGTGCTCCTCTTCTACCCAAAGGAGCTAAAGAAACAGAGGAAAGTTCTCCGACACCCCATAAGGTATTAATTTGAGAAGAAAGGATTTTTTCTGCAGTAGTGATGGAGTATGTCCTTTGTATGCCAAGTGGACTTTATTAATTTTCCTTCCTTTTTACAAAAACTGTGACATGTAGACTTCATTCCAGGACAGCAGATTACTTTTTTTCAGCCGATATCTAACATTCATTTCTTGTGTAGATCTGTTTTGTTGTGTGGCAATTAAATACCTTACTCTTGCGTCATTATAATGAGCACCTAAACTACCTTTGACTCCAAGGCTGACAGAAGTATCTAACAGCTACCCAGCAGAGGTAACTGTTGAAGGAACAACATGGATCTGTCAAAACCTGACATGCTTTCTGTCATTTGCTTGCCCTTCCTGTAATATGCACTGCTCACAGATTCTTCAAACTTTTTTGCTATGAGATTTCCATGTCTATCAGGTTGCTTAGAGAAGGAAAAGGAAAAATGCTGTGATGTTTTCTCTTAAGAGTTTTTTTTATCTATTTAGTACTTTCCTAATTAAGATGGGTGATGTCATCATAAAGCCTCATTACCAGACCATGCAATACCCTTCATGCAAAACTTACTTGTCAGTGGACGTTTCTGCTTAAAAGCTGCTGATGGTCCTCTGATGTGAATGACTGCTCCCATCCTGTACGTTACTCAGGGGGATACACTGCAGCAACATTATAATTTGAACAAACAAAGGAAATAAATATCAAGAAAGCTTAAACAGAACAGTATAAGGCTTTTTCTGACTCCACCCCTTTTTCTCAATTCCAGGTGTAATTGTTTTCTGCGATAATATGTAAGATACTACTTAGTACTTCTAGAGGTTTTCTCTTTGGTTAATTATTTTTATCCCTAAAGGATGTTCTAAGTAATTAAATAGGAGTATTTACCAGTAGTTAAGACTGCTGTCATGACCAGATCTAACATCACTCTCACAGTAAACAGCTTTTGAGTTGTGGTTGCATATAGCATTTTGTTTACATATCACATACTTTTTTGCATGCAGAAATATTCCTATTTTTGTTATTTTAGTTAGAAGTCAGAGTGCAGTCAGAACAGCAGCCAGAAGTTAGAGAAAATGTATGTAAAGGGAAAAAAAAAAAAAGTAGGATGTTTGGTTTTTTTTTAATGTTTAGAGTTACTGCTATGTGCAAAACTTGCCAAAGGATTCTCACATCTTGAGACTGTGATCAGAAACTTTGTGTAGTTTATGTTCCCCTTCTGCAAAGTAGGGATTATGCTTCTCTTACGCCAGAGGATAGTTTGTAAGCAAAGATGTGATAGAAATGAATAACTGTTAGAATTTAAGAATTATGTTTTATTCCAATATGTTTGTAGTTCTCCTAAGTATTCTTTCTGCAGCTACTCATTTAGTCAAATGATAACATCATCACTGATTTTAAAAGGACTTCTGTTCAGATGCCTCAAAGGTGGCTTGACTTCTCCATGTACTTCTCAAAAATTGAGTTTAATATTTCATCTTATTTGCAGGACTTAACGTATGCAGAGTGTCTTGGTTACTTTTTTTTCTTTTATCACATGATTTATCTTTGCTACATGATGTACGTTGTAACACTGAAGGTTAAAACACTCAGAGCCACTTCTATTAACCTATTCTGTGCAACTTTTGTTTTTACATACATGAGTAGGGAGGTAGCATTCAATAAATTATTTAGTGTAGATTACTCACTTGGCAGTCTTGTTGAAGCCAACTTCTTGTTGAAGCCAGCTGCTGTAAACTGAATTACTGAGTGTTATGTTTCTAACTATACTTTAAAAATGAAATTAATCACTACACCAAGTAGTAATAATTAATCTGAAGTATCTGTTACCACTTGGTAGCTGAAAAATTCATAGCCAAACCATTGTCCCATAAAGGCAGGGGTGCATTACTTCCAGATATGTAATCTCTAAATGCAGAGTGGAACAAATATAAGAAAAATGACTACATTACTGGAAAGCATGAAGATTTCATTTATCTGTTATCTGCATTACCAGTGGCAAAGGTATCACAGAGGGAATAATATGTTGGTATACTCACTCTATTTCACACATAACAGATTAGAAAAAAGTGGAGAAGAGCTGGGCTATGTACTGTTGTTAAAGACTTGGTAATCTTTATCTTTTTTTTTTTTTTGTGTGTTACAGTTTAATAGAAATCTAGCTTGCTTACTAGCTCAAAATAGGTGTTAAGCATACTAACCAGTGTTAATTGGTTACTAACCAATACTAACCAGTACACACTAATTCAATCAGTATTTATTATTCAGCTTTATGGGAAATAATGGTTGATTAATCATAGTTTTAGTCAAATGTCTGTAGTTGACATGCTGTTCTAACAGTAGTTTTTCTATTACTAGTAATATTTCCAGTAATTATTAATTTTGGTAATTTTTTACTGAGATTTTCTTTACTCTGTTCTGCTGGCACTTCAAATTTAATTGAAAAATTCAAATTTAATCATTAGTTTGAATTTTCTAATAAAGCATATGTAATAAATTCAGATATTCAAATGGTATAATGCATAAGCTTGCAGTAGAAGTCCATAATCAGGCAGATGTGTTGCTTTTCATCCTGAGCAACATTGAACAGTATCACAAAAGAGAAAAGTACTGGAAGAAATGGTATAGGAGGATATGCTTAACAATATTAAACACTGAGCAATGAGGAAGAGAGTAAGTAAAATAATACAAGGTGTAGAGAGGTGCACTGGATGCACCCTCCTTCCTCCTCCCTTTTTTTAAACGAGATCTGGGAGAATTAAGCCATGATGGAACATACACAGTGTTGTAGAAAGAAATTTTTGTTTATGTTTAGTTAATCTGATGAACTAGCTGCTACAAGATGCTATTAAAACTTAAACATTCACAGATTTCTTTTAATATATATATATCAAAGTTAAGGCTGAGATAATGACTAAGATTCCAAAAGCACCTGAATGACTGACAAACACAAATCTAGCTGATTTTTTTTTTCTCCAAGTTACGTAAGTGTTTAGCATACTGGCGTATACATTGTATAACTCACCAAAAAGATAGTGAGTTGGAGTTACAGCTAATGAGTCAAATCTCTGTGGGAAGCATGAGATGACTTGAAGTGTAATAGTTTTAACAAAAGCTGCTGAGTGCTGCGTAAAAGAAGCAAACTGTCAATGAGCTGTTTGTCATAGTGAAGTTCTACAGAGCTTTGGCTTTCAGCAATACCAGATACTTCTCAGACAAAACTGCTAAGAGGACCACTGAGGGGGCTGATCAGTTATGGCAGTTCCTGTGTTGCAGCAATGACACAGCAA
>PPHD01024382.1:1151-12135 GCA_002909625.1 Bambusicola thoracicus
ACTTTTTTTTTTTTTTTTTTTTTTTAAATAAAAAAACTTCTTTTTACCAAAGTATTTTTAGGCAAATGCCTTATTAGCTGCATTGGGAAAATGATCAGAATGTCACTCTGTGAGATGTCCAGTTGCTAAGCAGGTGAATACTCAGTGATTAGGGATGTGGATTTGTGCCTTTCTCTGCTCTTTGCACACATCTTTGTGTGCAGAGATCTTTTAATGCTGTGACCGCACAAATGGAGTATTTTCCCTGGCTGCAAACACCTTGCAGGAGAAGTATGTCCTAACTGTATTCTGTCCAGAAACACTGCTGTTGCTACACACACCTTGACAAAACCTCAGTCTCCTAACTGCAAACACTTAGATGGTGGTATGAATGAAAGTCAACCTTATAAAGTTAACATGTAATTATTAGTAAGGATGAATGCTGTCAGATATCTTTGAAAGAGGAAATAATGTAGGGAGAGGTTATGTACAAGCATTTACTGAATTTATATATCGTCCCACTTGCTTAACTACTGTAGATAATAGTGTTCACATAGCAGCTTACTGTGAGATTTCTACCTGATTAAGGAGTTCAGAAGTGAAAAGAAGGAAAATAAAACATTCCTGAAAAAAAAAATGAGGAATAATAAAACATAATAGAGTAGTAAAATATAATAAAAAACCATTATCCTGACTGAACTGTAATCTAACTATCAGTTTAATGTACAGCTACATATATTGTTTTCTGAAATAAGATTTTCTCTTTTCTTTTACTACCATGTAGTAATCTTAAACTATATTTGTCTGTTAGATGCTCTGGAATGCTCTCAGTTCAGTGTAAAGCTTCTATTTTGTAGTTGACATGCTGTAACCTCCCTTGTACATATTTATTTATTTGTGAGGTTAAAAATGTCAAATATGCTCAGCTCTGTTATGTCTGTTATTGTTTAGCTTCTGCTTCACCATAGAAAAAGAGGGAAATAATATTTTTTTTCAAACACAAACAAATTTTTTGTGAAAAAATTTACTGTAGTTCTGTATGAGGAAACGTGTCAACATAATTTGTAATACTAGCCAGTGGAATATAGTGTAACAGTTTTGAAGATGGACTAAAGTGGAAAGAAACATTTTCCAGTAAACATTCTTAATGTTAGTGTACCAAATAATTAAAGTTTTTTAGTAGTGAATGGTTGGATTTTTTTTCCTTTCTCTCTCTCTCTCTCTCTTTTTTTTTTTTTTTTTTTTTTTTTTTAAATGTTTAAAACAAAAATTACTCAGAGGAATTCTGAAAAATAATCTTGTATTCATTAAATATGTGAGACAGGTACATGCCTAGCCAAGATGTTGGAAATAAATGTGCAAGACTAACTCCATATTAGAAGAGGAATGAATTCTGCAGAATATGCTTTTTCTTTTTGTTAATGAATTGATGCCAGACCCAGTGAGTGATCAGAAAGTTAGGTGAGTTCATTTATGTCATAGCAAGAAAGGAACATCAAGGCAACAGACAGTATGCTGCAAGAAGTAATCAAATGAATAATTGAAAACTCGGGAGTTCTTTCTACTCATATGTTTCTTTCCAGATGAATTTAGTCCTTCATTATGAATAACGTGATTTAATCTGTAATCACATTTTGACTAATTGCTGTTATAATTCTGTAGTCAGCCAATCAATTAAATATGCACACTAATATATAAACATTAAATGCACTAAAGGCCTACCTTTAAATGTTTACACCTAATGAACCTGAAAACTCAATGAAACGTCAGACCTGCTCCCCTGTACTTAAACCTCACCCCAGAAAATGCACAGCATTTGAAGATTCAGTGATAGTATTTATAGAAGACAATGAAAACAAAACATGTACTATTAATAAGGATGCGTGGTGTGCCCAAGGGCACTATGTCCCTGTGAGTTTGTGGACAGTGAACACTGCTCTTGGGCTTTGTGCCTTGAATGGTGTGGGAGGATCCTCTGAGAGAAGAAGTTCAGGTTTTTTCAAGTGGGATTTTGGCAGATACCAAACTTGTAAGAAGTGATTTGCAGCATTTGAGGGTGGATTTATTTTTCTCCTCATTTCATCACTTTTTAAATATCGAGAACAATTTTATTTTAGTCCTCTACTGTTAACAGCTTCCTACTGTAACCCACTGAGTTATATAAAATGACACTTCATTTTGTTCCTTTTGAGAGGCTCATCTATAATCAGACATATCTATGTAACCACAAGGAAAGCTACTGACTTACAGGACATCAGTGGCATTCATGGAGGTGTTATAAAGATTTGTTTTACATTTTCTGTATATAAAGATGTGTAGCCATATATGGGTCAGAAAATCAGGCAAAGGTCTTAGAAGTCAAGATCAGGCAAATCAGTCATGCAAACCAGTCTGTGGAGCAGCCATAGGCACTGCTGTGTTAAAGAAGCTTTTCCCTCTGCTTAGCCAATCTTTGTCTACTTGTCCCATATAATTTGGAGCGGTCCTGGCCCCGCCTTGGCACTCTCATCCTCAAGACATGCATTTCCTGCACTGCAGGAAAAGGAAAAGGAAAAGGAAAAAAAATGTTAAGGAAATGGAAACAAAGGAAAAGGAAAAATGGGGATGTGAAAGGGAGAGAAAAAGTGAAAAGGTAAAGGAAGTAGTGTGGGAGAGAAATGGAGAAAGAGGAGGGAGAGGAGGAAGAGAAAAAAGAGTAACGTAAAGGAAGGGGCAAGGGGCAAGAGGCAAGGGGCAAGGGCAAGGGAAAGGGAAAGGGAAAGGGAAAGGGAAAGGGGAAAGGAAAGCAAAGCTGTCAAGGCCTGCTTTGCATTTTCTTATGTTTTTCACATCATTTCTTGTCCTCTCCCCAAGATGTGTTACCTTGACTAGTGATTGATGTAGGCTAATGGAGAAGATGGAAAAGACCACCATGGTGGTATGTGCACCTGTAAATCAAAGTGAATAGTTTTCACTCTACAGGTTTAAGCTGAAGATCTACCATGATTCTTCAAGGCAGCAGAGCCATGCTTGGAGGCTGGTCTAACAACTGTATCTCAGTAATTCAGGAATACCCCAATGCCCCCCATGATAAGAAATCAGACTCACAAGCTCCAAGCATCACATCTGAAATAGCTGAACAGATTTCCTGGAAACCTTTTATCAAAAGATAGCCCTTCCTCAGACAGATCTGCTTGCTCAAATCCACTGCTGCCATTGTTTTTGTATTAATCTCACATTTGGTACTCAAGAAGAGTGCATTTTGTGGTAGTGTCCATACAGACTGTATAACCAGTGCTGTTTGAAAGCAGTTTTAATTATACAGTTTTCACAAGGAGTGTTGGTTGACCTACTTACACAACAAAATCAATGTCAGCTTCAATCTCCAGCATGGACCAGTCAGCCACAGACTCCAGGCTATACCACTAAACTGGGCACTTAGTATACAGACTATTCTAGTAAGAGTTCTGAAAAACATAGCTTTAGCTAGAAAAGAGTTCTGAAAATCCATATGCAAAGTGTAGGGAAAAAAGAGCATATGCTTATAACTGCTCAGATGTGTCCTTCCACTGCCATTTCTTTTTCCCTTTTGACATCTCACAGAAGCAGAGGAAGAAGAGGACTGTGGCTGAGCAGTGCAGCTCATGGTCACTGGGGTTCTCGCTGTCCCTGTCATGCTGCATTTCAGATCCAAATCTAGTAAATGCAATAACATTACACATTTTTTAAATTCCAGTCTGGTTTTCCTTTCCACTTGCCTGGAATGATTGCACAGGTTTTTCCAGCAGAGGGCAGTGGCATATTGCTGGTAGTAATGCTGTTAAAATCAAGAGAAAAATGCAAGAGTCTTCTCATGTAAGCACCGGCACAGAGATATGTGGGAGAGTTCATACCAGGTTTGTCTATTATTTAGTAATGTGTTGCATCAGCGGATAAAGCAAATGCTCTGCACTCGGGGAAGTGAGGGGAGAAAGCTGTCTGCCTGCATTTGGGCATATTTAGTGGAAAGAGTAATACAGAATGTCTCTATTTTCTTTTGCTGGTTGCTACATTTTCTCCTTTTTTGCTCTGAGGGGTTGTAATGGAAATAGCAACTGCTGCACTGCTGTCAGCTGAGCAAACAGAGACAGCTCTCCATTTCAAGCTTGCACATTAGTTTGTTCCATCACTGGGCAAATGATTTGATCTGATGGGCTGCCATCCTGTGACTCAGAAATTCACTGTAGGATAATTGTCCCGGGAGGAAAATAACAGCAGAGCTGTACTGACAGTGGCATGCAGGCCCATACCTTCCTACCACATTTTTCCCTCAGTAACATCAGGACAGGACCCTCTGCTCCACACAGACACTTTTTCCTTGCATCACATGTGAGCAGTGCAGGTACACTGCTGACCCCTTGACTGGCCTGTTGTGGGGCAGGATTGACCAGAAAGCTGCTCCATGGACAAATGTCATCATTATTGAAATTAAAATGTCTCATCAGCAATTCTAGCAAGAAGTGCAAAGGAAAAAAATTCTGAAACATTTTGAATCACCTCATCCATCCATCACCACACTTGTCCTGGAAATGCAGCTGGACTGGCATGTCTCTTTCCACATGTGTACCAGCTTTTCACTGGCACAAAGCTAAGGGAAGGGGGTGGTTTGGGACAGGTGGAGCAGGTCCAGTAGGACAAGGATGTACCCTGCTTCAGCCTCTCCCTCTTTATCAGAAAAAAAACAAAAACAAACAAAAAAACCCCTAGTGATAGCTGTCTTGATGGCCGGAAGAAGGAGTGGTGGGAGGGAAGGCCCAGGAACAATTTACACTTGTACAGAGAGGGGCAGAAGACTGCAATGGTGGGTGTTGTGATACCATCACTACTCTGAAACACTCTGGTGTTGCTGTTGTACACTTACAGAGTCAGGGTACAGCTGCATTGCCAGCACAAACCCCCTTGGTGACATTACACAGGTACGTTGTGCACATGGAAGGAGCCAGGATGATTCCCCTGCCACTTCTCTGATCCATACAATGAACACCACTTCCCAGGAGAGATGACATGCTGGTATGCTTCTCATTCTTGCTTGGAATGACTCATTATTCATATCTAGTCATTTCTAGAAATATTCAAGTGTGACCTGGGCATTATGCAGGTGCTGACAACACTACTCAGAACACAGAGCTGCCATCAGGTTAAAACAGTCTAATGTTCTTCAAAAGTTGTTCAAGGAAGGACTGTGACCATGAGAAACTCCAGCTTTGCAGGAGCACCAGAAGATAGGGACCGAAATACTGTGATTTCCCAAGCAGAGAGCAACTCCAGGAGTACTTAGGGGAGTTCTGTGCATGTTTGCAATAATGCAGTGTGGGACATATCCAGGTTGAGCTCTCCAAGTAAGGCAGCTGTCTTCTTCTGTAACCTAGAGATGGTGGTGACTGTGGAGCAAGAGCCAAAGCAAATGCCTCTTGCAAGCTGGTGGGATGTATTTTGAGCCAGTGCTAAAATAGGATTTAGGCAGGCTAAGCCTTAAAATAGTGAACCAAACCAGCCCTCACCCCCTGTTCTGCTTAGGTGACAGCTCTTGCTTGAGATAAGGAATTTACATGAACTTTATCTGCACTGCACTGAAGAGCTGAGGTCAAGTCCGCCAGTTCCTAGTAGGTGTCTCTAAAGATTACCTTGTGGAGGTACTTCACTCCAGGTCTTTTCACCAGCATCAGAAAAAGGCATGGTGAAGTGGATCTCCATCATAGTGCTTCTGAGGTGGCTGAGCAGAAGGAAGAGAAAAGCTGAATGCACATTTCATTGCAGAAAAGATCAACCCAAAAAAGATTAGCACAGGCAGAAGAAGCCTGTCCCTGTGAGTGTGACTGTCATATACTGTTGCTGGGTAACAGATGGATAACTTTAACTCAACCTGTTCTCTTACTCTTGTTTATTTTTAACTCTTCCCAAAGATGGGTCTTTCTCACTTAGCCTATCTTTTACCCAGAAAACTCTGGGTAAACTCTGGGAAAACTCTGTACTCTGGTTCAGCAAGTAAGCAATCCTCTGACTATGTTTTATCCTCCCATATGCTTTCTACATTCAAGGAAAGTGATCCTCTGATTGTGATCAGACTGGACAGTGACTGGAGAATAGCATAAGAATCATCTATGAATTGCCCCAGGAGAAGCCTTTGTCCTAATGAATCACCAGGAGACTTTCAGGACAGAGGGGACTCTCCATCACTGTAAGTGTCTAAGAACAGGTTGATCCTGGGCTTTCTGAACCCACTCATGTGACGTCATCAGCAGTATCAAGTAACACACAGAGACAGCATCTTGCCCTCTGATCCTCTTTGATTCCAATTAACTATTTTTACTAATGCACTACAGCTCTCTCTGTGGCAAGGGGTTGCAAATGGGTGGACTTTAAGGTACCTTCCAACCCAAGCCATTCTGTGATTCCATGACACGATGATTTGAAGCACAGATGGGATTTGAAGCATCCTCTGGATCTAGAGGAGTCAGACACAGGTGCTGTAGCCACCATCAGCTCTCAGCCCTAGTCCTTCTTAAAGGTGGAACGTAAACCCCTGGGTTAGACATACATGTTGCTGGGTTGATTTTGACATAGATCAAAGCTGTGCTCGAGGTTCACAGATTTGTTTCCCTCCTCAGCCTTTGTGCTAAACTCATGCAGTTGTGTGAGATGCTGCTGTGAGCACGCTGCCTGCATCTCCCCTGGATCTGCCAGCAGAAGGTGATAGGCCTTAATCTCCCACTGAGAAAAAAACCCTTACATTACTGAAGGAAGATGCTGCAAAAGACATTTCAGTGCTTTCTTTAGTAAGGCTGAAAAAAGAAGGTGAGAAAGAAGCTTTAGGGATAATGTTAAAGTGAAGAAATTTGACTTAAAGTGTTGACATTTGCCAGGGACAGTTAGGATTTGCTCTACTAATGGATGGGAGAGCAGGCACAAAGGCTCCTGCAGTGCTCCCAGCTGAGGTAACCATGTCAGCAAGTAGGAGTCAATGGGACAGGAAGGCTGTTTGTAACAAAGCATATCAGTACCGCATATGGACAAGGAGTATCCCAGTGCACACACATCACCACCAGATCTGAAAATCAAGCTGTGTGTTTCCCTTCCTTTTCCAGAGTGCATTCATGATTTGGTGCAAAAGCCAAATACTAGCTACTGTTGTCCTTGCTGGAACTAACAGATAGTCTTCAAGGATGTTTGTAAGCAAGCAGATCAACCCAGTTCCACGTTTAGTCATTACATTAAATGGCTCATTTTTTATTTCATATTACAGGAAAAAAATAATCTTGTTTTGGCAGAGTCGTTCATCCTTCAATCTCAATCTCTGCCTAACAGAGTTTCTGTATGCAGAAACCTTGAACTGTCATGGTGCATACAGATGTCAAGGCTGTGGTTGCCTGATGATAGGAGCTGCTGTGGTTTATTCCTGTAAAGCAGGAATTGTTGTTTGTAGAACAGCCCAATGGTTGTGATTGGCATATACCTACTCACATTCAGACTGTTTCTCCCCTGGCTGGAACAATGCCAACAGAAGCACTTTAATATTAAAGTGGTTGTGGAAAAGCAGTAGATGCAATAGCTAAGGAACAAAAAAACCAAACAAAAACAAAACAAAACAAAAAAACATTGCTTTATGAAGTGTTTTGGCTCATTTACCCAATCTAAATAATTACTGATGACTAAGTGCTTGAGTTCAGAAAACAAAGGTTCAGTTTGTCTTGTACAACTTCATTTCTCCAGTCTGAGATGAATAAGGTCCACTGAGCCAACACCCAAATGCAAGGTAGGCAACTCTTTCAGAAAACAGTTTTTTACATCATCTTAAACAGGACCAGTTTGCTTTAACACTTGTGATTTATTTATTAAGCCACGCTGTTTGGAAAGAGGATGAGGAGCATCAGCCTTAGTCAGTCTGAATGGTATATCTATATATGCTGAATATACATACATATTTTTTCTTTTCCCAGATGGAATCAGAGCCTAGTGTTATACAAAACCTCTCTGCATCATTTCTGGTTTTCTGACATGGATATCGCTTCATTGGAGCAGTGGCTCCCCAGGCCTTGCACAAATAACCACTATGGGTTATTTACTTTTCTGTCTTATCAGAAATAACTTTTAAATTCAGATATCTGTGTGATGTATTCTCATTGATGAGGGAGTAGAGTCTTAAAGCTGACCCTTGGCCATTTGAAGACTTCTTGGCTAGTCTCTCACATCCACAAATCTTGGCACCTTTCCTCAAGCACTCAGCTTTCCCATTTTATAAATCATGGTGCTCCAACACCCCATCAAGCTATTGCCATTCAGAAAGTTATCCCAGTCCTCCTGAGTCATTGGGACTGAGATGGTAAACTTTCTTCTTCCACGTCTTTAATGGGTTTTCTTCACTCTTGCCACAAGTTCAGAGTTGAACTAGTTGAATCCCTGCTCAGCTGACAGTGAATTGTCAGAACAGAATCATGCTCCTGAGACCTGAATGCACTGATTTATTGAGTGTGATGTCTCACTGATGGCTTCTTGTTTTGCCTATGAAACAGGGTGTAACCAGCCACATAAAAATGATAAACTACTTTTTGTCATTATAATAATTTTGATCTTGAGAATAAATAATATCAGTGTGTTTGAATGAGGCAATTCTATTTATAGCCTTTGTAACAGCATAAGTTCTATACGTAAGTGAAATAAATTTCTTTACAAGAGAAGTAACATCAGCTTACAAGACCATTGGTTAATTCGTAAGTAGTGTCTAAAAGTATCTGCATTTTTTGGTACAATTAATTGTGACCTTAAGAAAAAAATAAAATTAAACTAAATCCTCCATCACAGTGGATTTCCCATATTTTATCAGTAAAAGGAATGCTGCTTACAAGCTTATAGAACTGGAGTTCTAGGTGAAAACAGACTTGAAAGTCCTGAGCAAGTAGAAGGGAGTCCCAACTGGTCAGTCACTGCCTGAGAGTGAATCAACAGAACATCTTGATCTTCTCTGTCTGAGAGGACAAAAAAATATTTGCAAGAACACTTACTGAAACGTAAATTTACTGTCTCCACTTGTCTCAATAAATCTATCAATTGCAAGAAACTGTCAGATAGTTTAAACCAAAATCAAATTTATCGTTAAGACTCAGGAATGAGTCAAAGCTAAAAATCAAGTCAAAGGGTAGTCCTAAATCATGTCATCTGTCTCCTGCAGCCATTAAGCTGTGGGGTTAAAACTACCCCAAAGTTTGGACCATGAAACTGTCCTTTGGATGGATAAGGAGTGACTCTTGTGGCACCGTGCACCAGTTGAATGAGACCCCAGGCCACCCCTGGAGGAGTATCAGGTTATGAGGGGCGCAGGTTTGAATGTGGTTTTAGAGAGATATATATTTCCAGCTCAGCACAGGGCTTTGCACCCAGTCTGACCCCCAAGGAAGCAACCTACTGGGATACATGTGCAAACTGCCTTCTCCAGATAGCAGGGGACAGAGAAGAGGGTTGAGCACCCAGCCCAACATGTGTTCACCACCTGTGTTTGTACTGTGAACTATGGAGAGCTCCTGTATTCTGCACTTTCCTTGGTCTAGGTGAGCCAATCATGAAAGACAGGAACTCTCAGCCTTGAGAAAAGAAGACTCAGAGGGAATCTGATCAATGTCTATAAATATCTAAGGTGTGGGAGGCAAAGGGACAAGGACAGACTCTTTGCACCATTGTGTGGTGATAGCACAAGGGGAAACAGCCACAATCTGGAGCATAGGATGTTCCACACAAATGTGTGTAAGAACTTCACAGTGAGGGTGATGGAGCACTGGAACAGGATGACCAGGAGCGTTGTGGAGTCTCCTTCTCTGGAGATATTCAAGACCCATCTGGATGTCTACCAGTGCAACTTGGTCTAGGGAACCTGCTTTGGCAGGGGGGTTGGGCTAGATGATCTCTATAAGTCCCTTCCAGCCCCTATGATTCCGTGATTCCATGAACCAGAGCACTGTGAGGGCAACAGGGCACTAATAGATCCTCAGTCCTGTGAACTTAATTCACTCAACTCAATGGGAGTTTTTCTGTAGCACCACAGAACGAGAGGCATTTCCACCACGAAGAAGATTCATATCACCTTTCCCTTTCGTTCCCAACCCTTTTCATCTTGCAGTCACTAAGCTGCTGAAATGAGACCTTCCTTCTGGCAGCAGCCTTGGGCAAAGCTCAATTTCTGTGAGAACATTAATGCAATCTTGTCTTCAAACTCCTAGTGATTAATCTGGTGGGTACTCTGGCACTTAGAGAACACAAATGCTCAGAGGTAGGCAAATGAGAAGAAAGATGATAGTGTTTTAAAAGCAACCAGCCGGCAGCACAAGAGCCTCATGCTCTTTATCCAAGACTTCTCCTGTAACCCTCAGCTGTACTTGGATTTTCACTCTCTGTGTTCCTTCACTTGAAATTTAGAGATGAATCCTGCTAACAGGACACTGTCCTTAGTAGGCGGCAATGCAGCAGGTGCAGCTGTGGGCATAAAGCTGTGTGGGAAGTTACAAATCAGTGCAACCCACAGTGACACCATCCTGCTATGTTGCCTTGGGGTCTCAGACAAGCTGGAGGCAGTCAAGGATTAAAACCAAGCTGAACTGGGGCCAGAGTTCTGAGCAATTTGAGAAAATTCCATCTAGAAATCAAGAGGAATAAGTAGCAATAAGCAGTCATAGAGAGTCATGATAACCCACATGGAAACCTTTGACACCGAAGGCCATAATGCTGACTGTAACTCTAGATGGTGCTCGCTGTGTGCCTGTAGACATAGCAGCACCAGGAATACTAAACTGAGGGTTTTACATCTCCTGAAGTTGTTTCCTCCTTGCAAAAATTGCTGCTGTATGTGCTTGGTTTCACAGAATCACAAAATGGTTGATGTTGGCGGGGACCATTTGGGATCTGTCTCGCTCCAATTTATAGGAGGCAGAAGAGGTTCTTTGATGTATATATACCCGGCGTGACATTAAGAAGCAACGGTCCAGATGTTGGTCTGACCAGT
>PPHD01024383.1:0-12135 GCA_002909625.1 Bambusicola thoracicus
ACATAACTAGACCACTGCTTATCATATCAGAAAAAATGATGAACTGTAGAGAGGGAGAAATCTGACAAAGATCTGAACTCATAGATGATGTGAAAAGAGAATAAGCATCTTTATTTTCTGTCTTTCATAGAAAATCTAGAAAGAAAAAAATAATCATGTGTTAGGTTCTAAACAGCCAAAATAATGTGTTCTTCCTTTAAATCATGTTTCTTGCTACTAAGAATTATGTTTGTCAAACTCAATGTGGATTCCAAATGCGACTAGCATGGTAAAAAAATACGTCACAAGCTTTTAACAAAGGACAGTCTCTCAGGATCCAGACATAAAACGGCACCTGTCACATTGTGGTCACCTGGAAGAGAGGTGTCCAGAGATGGAGATGTCTTTGCAGTTCTGTTCTTCCCTACTGAGTATGTAGGGATAAACAGCTAATATTAGGGAAGAGAAAAATCATTTGTTCTTTGCTTAAGGTACTGCATATTCCTCTTTTCTTCCAGAGAGAATGGCTATGAGACATTCAAAGCTTCTGTTTTCATTCCTCGCAAGATGCAAGCCAACTTCCTACTGCATTATGAAGAGCTCTTGCAAAGGCGATTGGGAAAATATGAGTATATGGTCAGCATCCGGCCCCAGCAACTGGTGGGGAGGTTACGAGTGGAGGTGAACATTCTGGAGAACTCGGGTATCATTTCACTGGAAGTGCCTCCCCTTCGAAACAGCAAGCATAAAGCCAGTGGGAAAGCTGAAGGTAAGGCAAGATTTTATGATGCATGATTTTGCTATTTGTGAGGTCCTAATAATTTCTTAGGAACCGGATTGACAGTGCTGGGAGTTCTCTGAGGAATTCTTGAATAACTGCATAGACTAGGGTTTCATTCATTTACCTTCTACTCCGAATGAGCCATTAAACAAAACCCCAACATTGTATTAAAGCCTCATTGCCCAGGATCAAGACTATTGTCAGAAAATAAAGGAAATGAAGATAACATGGAAAATAAACACTAGGAACTCATTAGGTGTGAGTCACTCTGAAAAATTCCAGCTATAACTAATTTTTATTTTTAGTTTTATTTTTATTTTGTTTTTTTACTTTCCTTTCTGAACTCTTGCAGTAGTCACTGTATGACTGGTACATTGTACCCAGGGGTGGCTGCACGTCTGTGACAAGCAAGTCTCCAAGCACTGCGGGCTATCAGAATTTCTGTTTAGAGATCTTTTTCACTCATTGGCAGGGCAAACTCCAGTTTCAAGAAAGTTGATATAATGACTACGACAGGAAATTGTTTTCAGGATTATCAACTCTGTGAAGTTTGATGGTGGGAGTTAAGTCTTAGCGCAAAGGCTGATGGCATTTGTCATAATTTCTAGAGACGACTGTCTGTGTGGTATCTGTGCATAAGCTCATAAGAACTTTGAAGATTACTGACTATAGGGCTGATACCATTCAGTTCAATAGGACTGTTTTCTATTGTCTTTAGAAGCTTGGAAGTGGGGCTTCAGGCCTTGTGCTCAGTATTTGAGCAGCTTCCTCTCTGGCTCTACTCGGAACCGCTGAGTTGAAGTGAATTGTTTTTTCCATCCACCCATGCCAAGGCAAGGATAGGAAATCCTGCTTTTTAGAACATGGGAAATTCCATGAGGAAAAACCACTTTCCAAGTGTCTACTCTTAACCCAGCCATCCTTGGACTTGTCCAAACATCAAGCGTAAATTAACGATTTTTAGTGTAAACTAACAGTGAGAAGCACAGGATACTGTGACTGATACATGTTGGCGAAAAAGAAATGGTAAAGTTAAAAGGGTGAGTCTGACGTGGAAGCAGGATGTAGAAGCTTGTGAGACTTGACCTCTGTTACTCTAGCTGACATAATACCAGTGAAATCAGTGAAGCTGTTTGTGTCTGCCAAGTGAAGACAGTGATCATGGAGTTAAACTGATCACTCAGTCTGGTACTACTGATTTCATCCAAATAACACTGAAATAAGTGTTTAGACAGTGCTCTCAGAATTATGGTTTGAATTTCAGGTACTCCTGTGTGGAGCCAGGAGTTGGACTTGATGCCCCTTGTGGATCCCGTCCAATTTGGAATATTCTATTATTCTGTGACTATGAAGTCAAGGCCCCTGGTGACTTGAAGTAACTTCAGGTCAAGCCACATACAGCTAATTAGTCTCTCTGCTGTACATTCATGCACTGTGTAGTAAATGTGCTCCCTACCTCATCAGGAGGGACAGGAATCCTTTTCCTCCTATCAGGGAGTATCACAGTGCATTGTGGCATATGGTTTCCTGCAAAACATCTGTCACTGATCAGTGCTGGAGATAGTCTAAGCAGAGTAGACACACTGTTGGTCTAGTACAGTGTGGAAATTCTTGTGTAAATGATATACAGGGAAAAATCATGTAACTTGCTCTCCAAATGACAGTCTGTTAGCACTGATAATGCTTAGCACTGTGCTTGAGATTCAAAACAATGCTTTTAAAATGGGCCCAAGTTCTGTGATTATAAGTTCCTCTCTATCCAGCAAAATGTATATAAATAGATGTGACATTACAGAATGAGTAAAGCAACTGAAATTCACATTCCTTTGCTTAATCCTTATTCAGAATTGGTGCTACAAACTCCTTCTGTCTGCAGTGAGCATATACAGTTTGTGGAATATATTTTCTGAGGTGAAATCACTGCTGTGGAAAATACTGAAGTGCTAAACATGTTTTGGGGTCCACTATGAGCGGGCAGGAGTGGATTTTGTCTCTTTTAGACCAAGGCTTTATTGGTACTCCGGTGGGCGATGCTCTGATGAATGTGTAAAGTTAATAAAATCCATAGGTTTGCAGAGCTCCTTTCTGATCTGAAGGAAAATGAGGAAATAAGGACATTACTAGTAGTCAGACAAAACAAAACAAAACAAACAAAACCAAAACAAAAAAAGACTTGAAGGTCCTCATATAGGTCTCAGAGAAGGACAACTAGTTTCAAATAGGAGAGATTTGTTGGGTATAACCTTTTCTGACCAACAAGATCAACCTCAGTTGGAGCAGACAATAGGAACTTCCTGCTTCCTGAATGTAAGTGGGAACCACAAGAATACTCCTAGAGAGGGCAAGTTCAAGGCAACGAGTTTTTCACTTTGAAATCCACCCTACTCCAAGCTATTTTCATCTCTTCAGCTTGATCCAGAAAGCAAATCATCTGAGCCATTAGTCCCTGCATAGCCTTCTTGCTCATATGACATCCAAAAACTCCAGACCATTAATAAAACTAATCTGAAAAAACCCACACTCTTTAGATGTTCCAAAGTTGAGAAATAGTTGATCCGCATTTCATGGACCAATTGTCCTATATTTGTTATGCCTTCTACATGCTGTCAGTAGAGCCAATACCCCATGCAGGAAGCTTAGCTGAAAAAACATTTTCTGTTTAATGTTCACTTTTGACCCTAGCCAAACTGCTAGTATCCATACAGTCTATGATGAATATAAGAGAAAAAAACTTCAAGACTTATTGGTAGAAGATGCCCCTTGATGTGACAGAGTGAATGACACTTTACTGACGTTTAAGGACACAGCACAGAAATTCTAGCAGTTGACATAGAAGAGTTTCTTTCTGCCCATTTTTAGTTGTCAGAGCCCAAGATACAAAGATTGGACTTGGTTCCAAATTTTCCAGATATTCATGCAAAATCATCTGTGCTGTGGCCTAAGAAAGTGCCGTGTACATCCCCTGAATATGGAGTAGAGACAAGGTGATGACAGGTCTTTCCAGGATATTTCTTTTGTCAGTGACTCCTTCACACACAGTTCCATCTGGGAGTTGTATTCTTCTGAGTCTTGGGAAGTAATCCTTTGGCTTGTTGAGGTGTTTTCTTCTGTTACATACAAAGTCCAAAACAGGAGATGCTGAAGTCAGTGATGCTGGACACTTCTGGTGGCCTCAGAGTGAAGCCATTTTCTGGATGATGTCCTACCCAGCACCCTTGGTGCTGACTGTTCTCATCCTTTTCCTCCGGAGCAGTGATGTGAGAACTAGCCATTGTCTTGGGTAGGGAGACACCAAGTTGCTTGGAGATGACTATTTCTCTTTAAAGTCACTTGGACTAGATTATCATAGAAATCTTTTCCAACTTAATCATTCTATGATCCTATGAAGGCTCTAGATTGCAGGAAGGTTTTTATTTCTTATCACGGTTGTTTAGAAGCTACCACTTGTTAGCAGAGGATGAACTTTGCATTTGAGTTCTATTCATCACTCTGCCAGTTTCCAAAATAATTTGGGCTTAACTTTTCATCATGTGGAGACTGTATTTCACATGAAAAAATGCTTTCACTTGCTTTGCTTACTTTAGCTGGATTTGGTGGAAAATTTCTCTGAAGACTATTAATTACCTCAACATGAACAAGGATCAGCATAGGTCTCTGGAGCTCATCCATGCTTTGAACTCTGCAATATTTCATAGATTTTCCCCTCCCAGTCACTTATCTGAAAAGAATTTGGCCAGTAAACAGGGGAGAGTAATTGTGATTCAGATACTAAGTGCTGCCTAAAAGAGAAAGCTGGGGGATGACATAGTAGTTGTATCACAGGTTTGTAATACAGAAATAAAAATGTAAATTTGACATTGAAGATATCTTCCTAAGAGTGAAAAATCAAGTTTCTAGCAAGGGCTGGCAAGGGCAGGTATTGAGCTTTCATTACTGGAGGTCTGTAATATTTCCAGATCATGTGATAAAAATAAGTAGGAAGAGACTCGACCTGGGAGCATGGAATGAATTAAACAGCCTGTCTTCCAGAGCCAATTTCTATTATTCTATTCCAGAATGGAAAAAAAAGAAAGAAAAAAAAAGAAAAATATCCAAAACATTTTGGATCTTTTTTTATCAGTCCATATATATATATCACACAAATGGGAAAAGAGTGATGGTCAAGATGGTGGGAGATGCTCTCCCAGATACTCCTGTCACTGTGTGAGGCAGCCTTGGCAAGCTCCTCTCTGAATGTTCCTAAAGACCTGTCTGTGTTATAGGGAATGACACTTCTCACATTCATACACAGTGTTTTGAGAGTAGTTGAGGAAAGCAGTGTGATCCACATAATCCCATCTAGATTCCACTGTGCTTTACAAACATGGATACATATGATTATGGCCATTTAAAAGATGGGGAAATGTAGAGCATATAGCTAATTTCATACAGTCAAAGAACATAGAAATGCTAGAACTGTAACTCATGTTGTCATAATATGCTGGTGAGCACAGCATAGTGTACTCAACCCATCAACATACTTACGGCAGAGAAACACAGAAATTAAGTCCAAAGGTCACAGCCTGGTATAAGGAAAGAGCTTCTGTTTTCAGTGTAAGACTGCTTTTAACTAATCCTGACGTGGTCAGGCAGCCCAACCAATGACAATGCTTCCTTTTCAGTTATTGAGAAGAAGTAATGTGAAACCCTCAAATAAATCAGAAAATGTAAATCACCAGTTAAGTCATTTTTATGAATTCTGGACATTTCCTACACTCTGTCACTTAAATGGGACCTTGGAAGTGACAGAAGGCAGACTGAAAATCCAGGAAGGCCAACACAAGCAAATTGGATGCATTGTGTCTTAGAAATACATTACATATGTTGATTCATTAGATGAGAGGGCAGCTATAATAGTAAAACCAAATCCAGGGAGATAAAATCCTATAGAGCTAGTGATTTATGAATTTTCTTTGGAGAAATCTGAACTGTACACAGACTGTAGAGTAAATGTCAAAGTTCTGGTCAGTCACAACATAAGACTCCTTTAAGATTTGACACTTGTGCCCTGAATTGATTTATATGCATTAGCTGAGAACTCTCAGTTTCTGTTGGAATGTATGAATTAGAAATGGCTTAGACAGAGAAGCCATAGAATCATACAATCATAGAATGAATTGGGTTGGAAGGGACCTTTAAGATCATCTAGTTAGAAACCTCCTGCTATAGGCAGAGACACCTCCCTCTAGACCACGTTGCTCAAAGCCCATCCAGCCTGGCCTTGAATGCTTTCAGGGAGGGTGCATCCATATTCTCACTGGGCAACCTGTTCCAGTGTCTCACCACCCTCACTGTAAAGAATTTCTTTCTAATATCTAGCCTAAATCTACCCTCATGATGCAGAATTAATTGCCGGCTTTACTGAAGTTGAGTAATATCTGCCATTTGGCTTCCTTTTGGCAAGAATTTGGCTGATGAGTTTGTTTCCAAATCGTAGTCTTCCAACTATTTTTGTGTAGAAATTGTTTTTAAGAGGAAATCCCTTCCTGCCCAACTCGTATGCTCTTGTATGCTCCCAAACAGACTCACAGGACAGCTATAAAACTAAAGCCAAATGAAGGTGGAAAAGAAGTCTTAGAGTGCTACTGATTTATGACTCTTCATTTCATTTCTTTGCCTGGGGAAGTCTAGATTCTACATAATGCTTTAGGGTAGCTAACCATTCTATAAAACCACAAGAACCCTATTCTTGTCATTTCTATAAACTTCAACCTATGAGAAGTCAGGAGAGTCGTGTAACCACTTCATGCCTCCATTTTCCCACTAGTTAAATGGACATAATCATATGTATCCGATTTTGTAAATCACTGTGGGATCTGGATGTGAGGTGGTTGATGTTCAGTCTTGCATACAGCTGTCATGTTGTATTCCTCTAATGCTGATCAAGGCACTTTAAAAAGGTGGAGAAGTGCCACTATTCATTACAATGACAGTATTACAGGAATCCCTGGAGAGGAATACTGGATACAGGACTTAAAGATACACTTAGTAGGTTTGTGCATAGCAAAAAGACAGTGAGGACCACACAAAGAGACAGCAAAGAATCTTCATATCACTGTAGAAAATGATATTGTCTTTCTCTGAGATGCCCTCTGAAAGGCATGTCTGTCTCCACTGACCCCGTAAGAGCTCTAAGATATTATCTTGAGTTACATCTCTGGGATGCAGTTTGCATGACTGCACTAGCAAGTTTTGGATCAGTAAGTCAGACTGAAATTACAGTGACTATACTCTCAGCTCTTTGCTGAACATAAAGGGATCTAAGGTGACTTGTTCAGATGCAGACATTACACAGACAGTTGTAATCAGCCATATAAATCCCACCTCACAAGTTTATAGACTATCTGAACAAGTCACCTCAAGATCTCTTTATAATCTGTAGAGACAAATCTGCAATATGATTCATATCCTAGAAGAAATGTTTGAACAAGTCAAATGAATCACATATTGTCTGGAAGGAGCTCAGGTATAGGATCTGCATTCTAGATATACTCGGTTGGTATTAAGATCACCTACGTGTCTGAAGCTGGATGTGTATTATTCACAGGAAGTGATTAGAAGTCATACAGAGAATATCTGGTCTTTGAGATCAGCAACTTCCAAAAAGCAGTGAGCATAGGAATACTGAATAAACACTTCTATTCCTGATAACATGGCAATCTTGGGATAGGGGTTATTCAATTCTTATTTTATCATTGGTGAGATGAATCTTTAATCTCAGCACAGAACTGTGCTAGTAGACCTAACTTCATGGTAAAACACCGTGTGTGGTGCTTAGACATGTGTAAGAAAATAGGAAAAACTTGTAATGTTATGGTTTTATCTCAACAGGTGATGTCTCTCCTCCTCCTTCTACTGTGATTGGACAAACAAAAACCTTAGCTAAAGTTACATTCAGTCCCAATGTTGTTGAGCAAACCAAGATTGCCCGAAATGGCATTCTGGGAGACTTCATAGTCAGATATGATGTCAACCGGGAGCTGAGTGTTGGAGATGTTCAGGTACTTTACATGGCTGATTGTTTCCATCTTATTAGCTCTGCCTGAAATAGCTTGCACACTCCATACATCCCAGCAAATGTTTTCCAAGTGAAGGCTTGTAAAAACTATCCAAAATAAATTGAATAAGTTTGCAGCCATAAGGTGGACTTAAAAGAAAGGACATGCTTCACTGAGTTTCTTTTATGTATTTGCTTTTTAATATATAGGCTGCATGCATCTGGATATAAGATCAGGTACCCACATGTATGTGGTGGTTCTGATCCCTGGGTACATATGTTATATCCTTACTGCATTCAGAAGAAAACCTGTACCCACCATGCAAGGAGATGCAGAGAGTTCCAGTAGGCCCCTCACTGTGAATGAACAGGGGAAAAGAACCAAGAGGGACACTGAAGGGAGCTCATCCTCCAATGCAGACACACAGATTAAAAGCAAGATCGGGTGTGCTCAGCCAGTAGTGATGTGTCTGGGATACTGAATCACAATCTTCCCTTCATTCCTATATTCATTTTTCTTCCACAGATCCTTAATGGGTACTTTGTACACTATTTTGCACCCATGGATCTACCTCCCTTACCAAAGAACGTCGTCTTTGTCCTTGACAGCAGCGCATCTATGGTGGGAACAAAACTAAGGCAGGTGAGTCCTTGCATGTATTATAGACTCAGTGACTTTAAGGTTGTAGAGAGCTTGTTTCAGGCTTCATCTTACCAGGTGGATTCTTCATCACTCTGCATAAAAGGTCAGTGCTGTCAAAACTGAACAGATAAGATTTTGCTGGGCAGTTCTATTCTGTGCGTTTTGAAGAGAGGCAGATTAGGGAGAATTCTCAGAAAAAAGTGCATTCAGCAAACCATTGTATCCATCTTAGCAGAGAGAATACAATCCTGTCTTTACATTACAGAACCCTTGGAAAAACAATGTATGACTCAGTGAGTTCTTCTGAAAGAAAAGTCAATTTGCCCTGTCTGAGAGTCTGATTCTTTCACTGCAGATCTCAGACATTTTCCCAGAACACAGATCTTGACACGAGTCAACATATCAAACTGAAGGCCATATTATCAACACTTAAAACTAGCCTTTCATGTGGAGGATTCAGGCTGGTGTCTGAACATTTCAGTTTCTCAGTTGTCTGAACTGGGTAGATGGAAACCAGCTCCAGACCAGGATCCAACTAGTTGGCTTGGAAGGGGTACTGTGTCTGCGGGAATATAGTCTTCTTCTCAGCATGATATTATCAGTCCAAACTAGAATCATAGAATCACAGAATCACCACTGTTCAAAAAGACCACTAAGATCATCTAATCCAACCATCAACCCATCAGATCTAATCTAATTGGAATCTGAAACACTTAAATCTGGAACAAAACATATGGAGTGTTACACAAGTCATAGGTACACCTATCTGGACTATGTAAAGTTTTTAGGTTATTATTTAGTTCCTAAATGCTTAATATATAAATAAAATATATTAATATAAAGTTAGAAAAAAATATGTATTTAAATGCTTTAAGTATTTTAAATATTTATAAATCTTTGATCTGTAGTTTCTATCATTCCTGTTACCAGTCAGTCATCAGAATTATTGTAACACAAAATAAATTCTTGCATTTCAGCAAAAAATTTAAGTGGCAAAGAAGCAGAGAGAAATCAGTATTTCAATTCTGGTCTGACAGATACATCTCATGTCTGTACTCACACTTCAGACAAAAGCCAAGCTTATATCTTATAAATCTGTGCAAAAGCCATAGTAAAGTTAGTACTGTTCCCTTCCACTTGAAGACTTGCTCCACAGTTATGAGATAGGAAATGTTAGGTGGCTTCTTTCTGTTGAAAGGCCCACATCTTTGCCTTCTACTTTATTATCTACTAATGACAGTGGAAAGTGTCACTTCTCACATACATTAAGATGGCCTAAAATTGCTCAAGGAGATGTTTAGATTACTTATTAGGAACAATTTCTTCACAGAGGGAGTAGTCAAGCAGGCTGCCAAGGAAAGTAGTGCAGTCCTCATCCCTGAAAGTGTTTAAGAGACGTGTGGATGGGGCATAATGGAAATAGTTTAGTGATAGGACTTGGCAGGTCAGATTGATGGTTGGAATTAATAATCTTGAAGGTCTATTTCAAACTAAATGATTCCATAATTCTATGATACTAAGACACCAGTATGAGGTTTCAGCTTGCATGGATCTCATGTTACGACTCTATGAGAATAACTGAAGGCTAATGGCTTAGGCTTATGTCTTATTCAGTTAAGGAGCTCTGATTAGTCCACTCAGGCTCCTTTGTCACCTGCCTAGAACATGGAGTGATAGGAAAAATAAGGAAATTGTGGTTATTTGAAAGCACTGTGGGTTGTTTTTTTTTCTTTCTTTTTTTTTTTTTTTTCCCTTGACCACTAACACTAGCCTAAATGTCCTTCATGGACACAAATTATGGTAATTCCCTGACAGTTCTCTGTCTTTGATCAAGGACACTGTGGGTGTTCACGCCTTTCTATCTCTGCTAAAATCTTCACCATCTGGTTTCAATGGTGGTCATAAATCTTCATTTAGAAGCTGTAGATTCTATTAAATTAAATTATCTCCACTGTAAGCTAAAATGACTTTTATGGCTCCTAATTACTTTCCCCGGTGACTGAAGTAGCAGAGAGCTGCTAACAGACACACCTAGCACTGTGCTGAAGCAGGTCTTGAATGAAGATGCCTTTGAATCACTACAAATTCCTCTGGACAGAGCCTGGCTTTTGGCTTTCTGTTATCCTGCTGAAAAATGTCAAGCCTCCCCTTGCTGAATAAACAGGTATTACCCAAATGCACTCAGCTCTGCATGCTGTAAGCAGTCAGGAGTACAGCAATGAACCATGGAGATTAGGACTCTGGAGGGCTTGGTGCTGGAGTGAGCTGCACAAAGTTATTCCTTGGGTCGGCAGATTAACCCTGTACTATGAAAACTTTTATTCTCCTCCTGAGCTAATTAGCTTGTCTTTTCATATACTTACTAGAAACAACATGACCAGGGATTAACCCTTGAAGGCCTGCTTCGTAGCCTAGCTAGCTTCTACTGTTGAAAATACATACATCTCAGGCTAATTAAGTAGAAATAAATGCCTCTTAAGCCTGAAGCAAGAGATGTGTCTAGCCAGGTCTTTTGTCAAGGGTATATTCAACTTTTTGCCTGTTGCCTCAGATACACTCTTTTAATGGAGAATGACGGGTATGTTATGTAGGAGTGCTATGTTTGGTAAACATTTATCTTCCTCTGATTTTAACTGCTCCAAAACCCGAAACTTCATTGAGTTATGGCCTGAATCATAAACAAACAATCAAAGAAAATAAAGTGAACAAAACCTAAACAAATACTCCAACTCAGACTGCAGATTAGCTAAGGAATACCCAAGATCTGGGACTGACTGAATAATAGGTCTCTTTTGGTAAACCAGTCACAGCCATGATTTCTGTTTGCTCAGTGGCCTTTTTACCCAATTGTTGCTATCAAGATGTTTGTTATATTATCAACATGTTCCCTGGTGGCAAGATACATCTAAGCAGAGGAAATGCCTCCTTTTCTCTCAGACTCCTGCAGCTGTGGTGGTAATCCGTGGTAGTGTATAGAGAGCTGGGAATTCCTGTGGGATGGTGTTCCCTCATTTCTGTCTGCTGAGTCACATGCATGATCAGCTAAAAATACACTGGGCTCTTGTAAAGAGAAGTCGTTCAGTTCAGCTATGGTAACTGTGGCAAAGTTTTTAGGGCTGTAAAAGCATGGGTGAGAAACATTAGCTGTGCACTCTTTTCGACAGCAACTCAAGGTTTCGTAATCTTCAATTATCTCCCTTCATAACATTAACAGCAGCATGACTCAAATGGGGTCAGTATTTCATGCTTTTGCAGTTCTACAAAGTTATTTCCACTTTCCATCTCCCAAACTTTTCTAGCTCTTATGTTATTTTTTACATGTTTGCACCTTCCTTTTATTTCTCAGATATTTCAGCCTTTGAAATAACAAGACATACAGACCTAGTTGCAAACAGACATAGTGGGACTGGTTGATGACCTTAAACAAAGACATTGAGACCCCTGAGACATCCCCTTCATATCAGAGAATCATAGAATCATAGAGTCATAGAATCATAGAATGGCCTGGGTTGAAAAGGACAACAGTTATCATCCAGTTTCAACCCCCCTGCTATGTGCAGGGTTGCCAACCACCAGACCAGGCTACCCAGAGCCACATCCAGCCTGGCCTTGAATGCCTGCAGGGATGGGGCATCCACAGCCTCCTTGGGCAACCTGTTCCAGTGTGTCACCACCCTTTGGGTGAAAAACTTCCTC
>PPHD01024384.1:0-12134 GCA_002909625.1 Bambusicola thoracicus
GGGAAGGGAAGGGAAGGGAAGGGAAGGGAAGAAATGTGTCTTTTTGAAACCTTCTCCAGCTCAGCACCTTTGTACTGCAGTGCTGCCTGAAGACCTTCAGGTACCTTTGCCCAGCTGTTGGCTAAAGCAGCATGAAGCTGGCACAGCCCTGTGGGAAAAAGAACAAAACAGATTTTCTGGTGTACTGGCTGGAAAAGCCAATCTAATTAATATAGGGGTGCATTTTGGTCTTAAAACCAGTGCATCTGCTTCTGCATCACCATGCCCTTACACTGCACCCAACCTTAGCACAGGGCTGGGTCACCAGACTGCACTGCAACCTTGCCCAGACCTTCTTTGCCACTCCCTGCCCATCAGTTGCCTTGCTTATTGAGACTCTTGGAGGCAGGGACCATTACATACGTATGTACTATACTTAGCAAGAGGGGTTTCAGGCTTGGCTGGATTCTCTAATAGCAATGAATATTCCATTTAAAAATAAGAAGAAGCAGCAACTACTTGATTAAGAGAAAGCTATTTAGACTACAAAGTCAAAGCACTGCCAAGTTTAATAGCTATTCCTCCAATCTTTGTTCTGCCTCTAAAACTTTTCCAGATGAATACAATTAAGAGACATTCCAAGTTTTCACCTCGAATAACTCCTGCTGCAAGTCAAAAAGATGAGGGGGATGTGCCTGTCAAGGCAAGAGGTCCTCTGCAAGGCATCTCAGAAGGATGAAGAGGCTGAAGCTTCTCCCAAGGCTGCAGGAAACATTTATCATAGTGAGCGTCAGGCAGACCAATGAGAAGATTCCTCATAGTTTCCCTTCCGACAAATGAAGTGCTTATTTCTCATCTCTGCAGAACTGAATAGAATCTAGAGGCATCTCTGGTATTTTCAGCTCTTATCGATGAGGTCAGGCAGGTTTCTGAATCTCCTGCACCTTCCCTTGGGATTGGCGGGGGGCCGGGATGAGTTGCTATTACAGCCTCCTCCACTGCCATTTCTATTTGACCTTTTTCTTCTCGCCTTTTATGCCTCTTTTATCAGACATCTGCAGTGAGATTGCTCTTTTCCTGGGCTTAGCAGCACACCAAGCCTCCCACTCCGGCTTTTATGGAGTGTTCAGTGATCAGAAGGGCAGTTTTTGTATAACTTTGCAAACAACACTGGACAAAAGCAAACCCAGTGCTGATGGTTTTGATTTAGCCACAGTGCTCAACCATCTCCATCCACCCCAACTCTTTGGTCAGCAGTTTGGAGGAGCTTGAGTGCTGATTATTGCTCTACAAGATGAGTAGATGATTTAAACTCCCTGCTGATGGCAGAGGATCTGTGCAGGCCTAAAGATGGCTGTGATGGGCTGGGTTGGGTACCTGTAGTGATACCTGCAGGTGCTTTTAGGAGTACTTTGTCCAATTTAAATCCCATAGAGCATCTCAAAGCTGGATGCTTCACTGGTATAAAGCATCATCACTCTGTCCAACTCACTGGAGCAGTCCTCCAGCTGTGATACTCCGTAGAATCATAGAATATCCCAAGTTGGATGGGACCCATAAGACCCATAATGATCATCTAGTACAACTCCTGGTTCCACCACTCAAAAATCAGACAACATTTGCCTAGACCTCTTTCCATCAGACCTCAGGAACCTGAATGCGTTCATCCTCACCATGCCCAGATGTTGCTCTCCCTGGTGGAGGCTGAGTGGTAGCCTCACAAGGGTACTGAATATCTACAGCCAGAGGTAAATGGTAAGGATTTACTCTAGGGACTTGATTCCGTCAACGGACAATGCAAGATACACCCAGTGAGGACCACTGGAAATAGCACAAGGTGAAGTCCACACTCCTCCACTGCAGGATTCTGCCCTAGACCATGGGCTCTGCTGGAGCTTGTGCAGGTTCTGAGCACAGATCCTCTCTCACCCCCTGTTCCAAAAGTTCCTATGATTTTCCATCTAAACCTATATTTACTTTTCCAGTGTAGAACCCAGAAGATTAAATAAATTTTATGGAGTGTCTCAATAGCAAATCAGTCCGATATCTCCCTTTTTTTGACTCAACATATCCTGTCTTTAGTCATTAAACACTACCAACAGCATGAACATTTCATGAGCAGATAGTTAAATTTTAATTTCCCCATTGAATTTATTAAGGTGTGATCATGCATCTGAATTGAATTTAGCAACCTGGCAAGGAACCAAATTAAACATGACACAGTGACAAGGTTTCCTTTCTCATTGTGCTCAATTACCCTCCCCCACCCTCGTCCTGCTAAAGTGTGTTGTTTCTTTCCCCCTTGAACATTTCTTAATCAAAGTCTTTGCTAAAACGAAGGAAGAGCATACTGCCTTAAGCAGCAGTCAGAGATGTATACAATGCACTAAAAAGAGGTCTGACAGAATTTATTGTTTATGTTGGCAGATGGAGTAATTGCAACAGAGGAAAAAAAAGAAACCCAGGTGTTTTGCAGAGAGCAATGGTGGTCCCTGTTATAATGCTTAATTTATTAAACCAAATAAATTGCACACAGTCAGAGCTCACAGAAAATGCTTTATGATGTTCAAAACTCATTCCACTCCTTCCATCACCGCATTTGTAACCCCTGGTAGGAGAGAAATGGTTGTCGGTGAGATGGAGGAGAATCATCCCTCGGGTGCTGATCGGAGGGCTGTCCCGCATCACCAGCACCCAGCTGAGCTCCCCAGTTATCTCAGTCCCAACAGGCTCTTCCTCCTCCCACTCCAAACTCCATCTTCCTCTGCTCCCTTATTTTGCTTTCGGAGAAGGTAGCTCAGCAAAAGTAACTAACAGTGGGGGAAATACAGGTGGCATTACTCAGAATAAGAGCTGTGATGGAGGATGGAGTAAAAACTGCATACAGTTTCCTCAAGACATGACCCCATCCCAGATCTCTTCTCCTCTCATTTATTTCTCAGAACACTTCTCCACTTCATTCTGAGGGCTTTGGAAGAGCCGATGCCCCCACTGAAAATCAGAATCACCAAGGTTGGAAAAGACGCCCAAGATCGTCCAGTCCAACCACCAACCTACCACTACTATTTTCCCAATAAATTGTGTCCCTCAGTACAACATCCAAATGTTTCTTGAGCATCATCATTTTTTTTGTTTATTTGGGATTCCATTTATGGCCTACATAAATACATTACTTGTGAATTTTCGAATGAAAGGTGTAGAGTTGCGATCAAAAATTTGATCATGCCTCTTTATAAGAGACTTTTATAAGAACTCTCTTACCAGAGAAAAATACTGCACTGCAGTACTACTACCCTGCACAACCACACCTCATCTGTGTCATTGTGAGTGCAGTGAGGGGTGGGTGATGCATTCCAGCAGTGACAACACTGACACTGGGTCACTGGGTACAGACTTTTGCAATTGCAGCTCTTGTTCATCACTGGTGAAAATGCGCAGCTAATGGTGGTGACTCGGTGGAAAAACAGTGTTTTGTAGCTGAGAATTCGCACAATCCAACAGCGTGGTTGTGCTCTTTGTATCAGTTGTAGTTTCCATGGAAATAAATAGGAGGCACTACTTTTGGAGTGGCCTATGTATATGCGGACCAAGGCAATTCCTCTTCACTCAGTGTGACGCTGGCAAGCCAAGAAGTTGGAAACCCATGATCTAGTCCAACCCACTGACAAAGCAGGTTCCCTACAGTAGGTATTCCTTGCACAGCGCGCAGTCTTTGCACAAGGGGCCCTAGAGCTTGGCAGTGTGAATGGATGTAAAGTGGTCCTTTCTGCTCCAGTGTGGGAGATTCCCAGAATCCCACAGCTGTCTGCAAAGATTCCCCTTGTTCAGGGTTCTGGCCCCTTCCGTGGGAGGTCCTGGCAGGGACTTTAACTCATTGCCAGGACACTGTGTTATTGTGCTCCCAACATGGGCGAGAGGTGGGGAAACCACTTGCTGCCACACTGCCATCTGCATTCCTGCTTGTGGTGTGTGGTCTATACAAGAAGTTGATAATGAGCCAAAACGCACTTTGGAGACGTCTGTGTACCTGATGTCTCGTATAATATTTAGTGTGAGCAGCTTGGCAGCCCATGGTAAAATAAGCCGGGTGGGTGGCAGCCACGCCAGCAAGCCAGCCAGAAGCAAAGAGGGAATTGCTTTTAAAACACTTATTGCTCGATCCAAGCAGAGCCATCACGAGCACATGAGCTATGAGACATCCTTCGAGAGCCCAGGGGACCTGGCTCCACATAGGGTGATCAAGGACTATTATGTTCACATGGGAAGCAAATCTCCACAGAAAGGCAGCTGGGCCTTGGAGGAGGAGAAAAGTGTTTGGAGATGAGGATAACACCTGGAAGATGGATTGTCACTGAGAACGCTTTGTGCCAGCTCAGAGATCAGAGGCATTTCTGGGAGGGATATGCACGTTAAACCTCAGCTAGGCTTGTGTTTGGTGTTTGTTTTACTTCTCACCTTTTGCTTCCAGTCTTGCACCGACAAATTTGCCTTTAAATCATAGATTTCTCTCTCCTCTGAATTAGTGAGAAATGTGGCTGGTATTTTGGGCACGGTGAAATGCAGTGAAAGGGCTGGCAATGTCCCATCTGTGTGGGATGGCAGACCAGAGCTGTGCCAGGCTCGGGGGGCCCCCGCTAACAACACGGTGGGAGGTTTTATGACCAAACCTCATTCTGGGGGGCAGGAATTGAAGCCATACCCACAGTCCCTTTCAGCAAAGATTGCTGTCTGATGCTCTGTGGCCCCAAACAGAGCCCCACGGTCCGCTGGAAAGCTGACAGACCAATTTCCAAGGGCTGCAATGCTCGGGGATGATATTTCACCAAGGCAGGAGGTGCTGTGAGTGCTGACACAATGTTCTCCGAAAATGACCACAGTTTGTCTTGGTGGCCAACCAGCCCTGCTGCTGCAGGAGCCAGCCGCCTCGCTCATCTACATGTGTCAGCCTCTTGCTTGCGGCCCTTCTGCCATTCCCTGCAGATTAAAGAGCCCTCGAGTACTCACTATTCTCCCCTCGCTGTGGCTTCTACACAGTATAATCAAGTTACCTTTTGATCTCCCTCGGATGCGCTGAAGAGACTGAAAGCTGCATCTCTGGGAGACCTTTGTGACAGTTTGGAAATCTACTCACCGCTCATCTCCTTATTTTTAATAACCTTTTTGAAATGACAGCACCAAAACTGAGGGCTTTCTTCCAGCCCTGAGCATAAGATCAGTTCCAAACTTCATTGATTTCTCAGCATCACGTAAGCCCCTTTCTCAGCACATCCATCTGAGGGACTTCACCCTACACGCTGGGGGAAGCTGAGCTCCCACAGACCGATTCTGGTTCGCTTCACCTCAACAAGTGGCCAGCACTTTGCTGGTATTAACATTGTTTGAATGAATCCAAGTGATTAAGGAAATCAGGTTATTCGAACGGCACAGCCTTCACTGGTATTAATTACTCTGCCAATTGTTGCGGCATCTGTAATTATCAGCGGTGATTTGCTTCCAGATCACTGCTACAAATATTGAATGGCTTTGGCCTGGAAGTGGTCTTGGCAGAAAGCACAGTAACGGCCCCACTCAGCAACGCCCCACTGCTAACCATGTTCAAAGAGCTGTCAGCAAACCCAGCTCAGCCCATTTAACATGTACCCTGCTCATCTGGCACCGGGTCCCTTATAAATACACCAGGAATGTTGTGCAACAGGACACCCAAGGCTTAGCAGAAATCAGTTCTTCTTTTATGAGCCCTATTTCTGGGCCAAATAAAGGAAAAGAAGAAAACAACAAAACTTGCTGACTGGTGTTAATCACCTCCTCATCATTTTGTTCTCATTTAGTTTGCAGGGACTCGCACGAAGTTAACAGAGTGCTAAGCTGCTAAGTTATACAGGCATTTCTGAACACTCATGCATTCACTCAGCTTCCTGCAGATCTCCCAGTAATCCCAGATTGTCAAAAATTAGCACAAGAGCTCGCCAATTCCTTTTAGTATTCCTGGGTAGAAATTATCATGGTCTGTTGCTTTAAAACTTTCTGCACTGCAAGTAATTGCTGCAGCTAGCTGGAAATCACTAAAATTACAGAATGCTAAAAAAAATAAAAGAAGGAAAAAAAAAGTGAAACTTGAAGTTGTTCCTCATGGTCTGGAAAGTTGCACTGCAGCCCCGTACGACAAAGAGAGAACAAAGAGCTCTTTCAGCCAATTTGCAGAGTTGATCTCTTTGTTTGGCTGCAGCACAGGCTGGGGAAGATTTACAGCAGGATGCCCTGGGGATTAAAGGCAAGGATGCCCAGCCTGGGAGGCAGGAGACCTGATGCAATTGTCCTAAAAGAGTTGTGGTCACAGTGAAACAAAGGATGACTGAACACAATCTGCAAAAATGAAGGAAGAGTTTTATAGAGGCACGGCTTGCAAAATATCATCGTGTTGGTATATAGCTCAAAGGTAACTGCATTCCTAAGAGAAGAAGTGAACACTGGGAGAGCAAATGCCACATGGAGAATCAGCTGTATGAAAGGTGGTGTGAGATGCATGGAAGATGGTTTTCTGTTAGAAGCAGAAATCCCACAGCCCAGTAGGAGGTAGACTTTGCTCCTAAGGTCAGGGTGTGGTGAGATCACTTATCCTACCCCACAGCCAGTGTTATTCCAGAGCAGTCAATGGGGACAACTTGAGGCTGTGTCTGTAGAGAAGCTGAGTCTCTGTGCTCTCGAGGTCGCACTGGTGGGGATGGATGTGTTATCCCAATTAATGGGTGCAGATTGGAGCCCATGGTGAGCAACCCCATGTCCAACACCATTCCAGCATCCAACCTGGGAGCCACATCCATCACACTCTGCTGATAGGTGACCCAAACCACCACAAATGACTGTGAGTGAGAGGGCATTCACACAAATCCAGCATTAACAACGGCAGAAAAAAAGGCTTGAATCGCTCTCCTGTGAAATGTTAAGCTCAAGAATTGTTCCCTTGTCATTGTCTTCTCATTCTCCTGATTTCTACGGCATTTTTTCCCATTTCCTTCCACTTTATTTCTCCCCAGTCCTTCAAACGGCCTGGTCTGCTTGTTTGCGACAGATTTATGGCTGTTTGTATTTTGTGTGATTAATAAATGCTGCAGTGATTTATGCTTTGGGAGGCTTTAGTGATTCTACTCCATTTTCCAGTGTGTGATGTCTCTCCGGGCTCAGTATTTTCGCACTATTGGAAGCAATTAGATGTCTAGCTGTCACTCCATGAGAGTTCATCAGCCTTAATTCTTCACTTAGCCATATTTTGCCTTTGCATGATTTATTGCCCCTCAAAACCAAACCCAGGTTAGCAGTGTGCTTTGTGTGCACATGCATGTGAAGGCACTCTCCAAGGTGACCAGTGCTGGTGGGCAAGTGTGCTGCAAGCAGGCCTGTCTCTGATATGGCTTTTGAGGACAATTTGCACTCAGTAGCTCTGATTTCTCCATCAGCCAGGACTTTATTTATGAGGCAGTACAAAGAGGCAGTGCTGCATCCCTCCAAATCCGATCACTGACATTTTCTCATCCACTTTGCCTCGATAGAAGTGATGGCACAGAGGTCCAGACAACGGCAATCCAGGCACAATTGAATTACATTGGTATCTTAATACTTCTTTTGCTTGGCAAGTGAGACCTGACAGGAGATCTTTGGAGCTTTGTGGCCCTCGCTCGCAGCTGTTAATCAACAAGCCACTCACTTGCCACAGAGAGTCATGTTTCAAAGTCCTCCAAATTGCTTATGAACATACATTAGAAAAGCATCTCCCCTCATTTCCCCCCTGCCTGCAACAACCCACAGAGCTTTGATTAAAAAGCAAACAGAAAGTAGGATGAAAACCCACTTCCTGGGCTGCCTAATTAATGCCAATAGCAGCACCATCGCCTTCAGCTTTTCTGTCTCGTCGCACTCCCTGGGAGCAGACGGTGCAGAGCAGCAATGACTCCTCTCTTCCCAGCAGCCAGCAACAAAACCGATTTTCTGAGAGCTCTGAACCATTGGAATGGAAGAAGATATATCTTTGCAGAGAGGTGGTGGATGTCCTGTCCTCAGAGACACACAAGGTCGGGCTGGACCAGGCTCTGAGCACCTGATGGAGCTGCAGGTGTCCCTGTTCATTGCAAGGGAGTTGGACTAGATGACCTTTAAGGGTTCCTCCCAACTCAAATGATTCTATGAATCTATGATTCTATGATATCATGTTGCAGGGTCTCCGTTTTTCCATAGAAGCACCTTCAGAAATGTCTGCAACTCCCCCAAACCAGTGGGACAAATCCAGACTTCCCTCTCTCCTCCAAATACCTTTGCCTCATTTGGAATATCCAAGGCTCACCTTGGATAGTAGGAATTGCAAACAAACAACGGAGGAACCACAAGGCCAGTGACCCATTTAACATCTAATCTGATGTTCAAATTGGTGTATTGCTCACTGGGGTGGCTGAGAATGGGTCAGGAAGCCCAAAGTGGCCATCAAGAGATGCCTTCACTTCTGGCCCTCTTTGCTGTTTTTTTTCATCTTCAGGCCCCGCCTGTTCTATCTTGTGGCTAACATAGGATTTCAATTGCTATTGAAAAAAGAAAAAGATGGTGCCTTTTGCTGCTGAAGAGAAAAAGATGCAGAAATGATCTCTGTGAGGGTTAAATCTGCAGGGGAATAAAATCTCACAGGTGGGATTTCTCTCTTTTACTTCATATGGCAAAATTTTAGGCACTGAGGTCCCTTTTTTTTCTCAGCAGCAGATCCAGGTCTCTAAATGTAGGAAAAATGGCCTTGAGGAAAGGGACTCAGTGTAGCTTGTGTTTGGCTTATGTTATTTGAGATGTATACACCTTCAGTGTAGTTGGCAATGCCTCCTCGGCTTTAGTGAAGCGTTGATGATTTAGGGTAGCTGGGAAGGCAGCCTGAATTACACAGTACTGTGGGAAGGGAAAAGAAAAGGGAAGGAAAGGGGGAAGAAAAAGGGAAGGACAAAGAGAAGGAGAAAGGGGAAGGAGAAGAGGGAGGGGAAGGGGAAGGGGGAGGGGAAAGGGAAGAGAAAGGAAAAAGGGAAAGGGGAGGAGAAGGAAAAGGGGCAAGGGGAAAGGGGAGGGGAAGGGGAGGGGAAGGGAAATGGGAAAGGAAAGGGGGAGGGGAAAGAGAAGGTGAAGGAATAAGGAGAGGGGAAAGTGAAGGGGAAGGGAAAAGGAAAGAAGCGGTATTCTGAATAGAGTTTCTGTGAGTTTACACTTTGTAAAAACTGTTCGCTGCTGCTGCCTCGGGAAGTTCCCTTAATTTGTTTAAGAAAGGTTGATGTCTGTAATTTGCAGAACATCAAGTTTTAGGCTAGAACGTAATTTTAGTCATTTATGAAGCAATTTAGGCCCTGAAAGCAAAGGTGCACTATCACCTAGAATGGAAGGAGCCTCTGTGTGCTGCTCGGCAGCCTTTGCTCACCTCCTGATGATTTCCCACCTATGTGAAACAAACCAGCTGAACACACTGCATTCTGTTATTTCCTTTCTTTCTGCACAGATTCCACCCCCTTGGGAGCAGCTCGTTCCAGTTATTGTTTTTCACAGCGCACCAACGTTACTCAACCTTGATTTCATCCCTGCAAACAAAGCCACTTCAGATGAGCATGCAGATCTGGTGCGGATATTTGATTTCTCTGAGCTGTGAGGATGCTTTGAGCAGCCTCAGCTGAGACCCAGGACCAGACTTGGCACGAAGCCTCTAAGAAGAGAATATCAGCCGCTATTCTTGCTTTAAGCTTGTTTTTCTCTCAAGAACAGGGGCACAAATAGGGTTAGTGGGTGTGAGGCTATTTAACTGCTACAGCCTCCCCTGAAATCTCAGTTTATGGGGCAGTATGAGGGGATGCTCCAAGTAGGTGAGATGGATGCGAGTTTTACCCACACACTTCAATTAAAGAGATGAGCACAAACAAGGCCAGGCTGTGTCCCTTGCCCTTAGTGTTAGCAAACTGTGTTGGCACGTCCTGCCCACATATCTTCTGGAAGAGTTGGTTGTTGTCCTATGAACGGGGAAGGAGCTGAGAGTGACAACCTCCGGTGTCATTGGAGGTGGATACCAATGGGTTTGTTCCATGATGGATGCAGGTTCTGAGCCGGTGGGCTCCTGGCACCCCACCTTTGTAGCTCACACCTGCTAGGCCACACTTCTCTAAAGCTCTCTAAATGCTCAGTTTCAGCCCAAACATCCAAAGCTATGAGCAATGGGCAGTAACACAGAGAAGTATGATTGTCATCAGTTTTATGATATTTTGATGTCTTCCAAGTTCTCCTTCAGTTAAGCTGTATAGCAGGGCTGGTGCTCATCCTGACAGCAATTTTCCCCACTCAGAGATCAGGGCAAAACATAAAGGGCTGTGGCTGAGCAGGGCAGAACCACAGCTGACCTGAGCTGCAAGTTCTGCAAATTGCACCAACACCACCACCCCGCTCAGCAATCCACTCTGCAATGTGGCCAAGAAAGAGCATAGCAGCAGCCATTGCCCTGCTCAAGGTTACATGATATTCATGGGAAAACCTGCTTAAAACACTAACAAGTAAGTTAGTACCTACTACAGGAAAGGAGGAGGGGAACGTGGAGAGGGCTCAGCAGAGGGTGAATGTAGCCTTGATCTATTTATTTATTTCTTTTTAAAGGAGGCTTTTGCCTTTGCAGTACATGTAACACACAGAGCATAAATACTTGGCTTATGGGTTGAAGCTTGCTGGAACCAGTGACAACAATTTGGCTTTCCCCTGTAGCAAATGCAGCCCATACTGTGCATGAGTGCCTTTGAGAGAGGTTGAATTTGGTCTCAATAAACAGGGGGTGATCTGCTAGCACTGCTGGAGTTATCTGCAGCTTTAGGCAGGTGCCTTCACCTCCTGTGCTGCAATGAAAATAACAACCATATCATTACAGCCTGAAAATGCAATGCTGCTTGGCAGGCTGAGAGCTTCAGGCAGCTCCTGCTGTGCATGTTTGCAGGGCAAAGTTAACAAGGGTTAAAGTAAAATTGGGAAGAAAAAAAATATATATATATATAAAAGGCTGTTCTAATCCAGTTGTTTGCACAGACACACAATAGCAATTCATTTGGTTGATGGGTTGATGGACCCCTGGGGGCATGGCCAAGCAAAGGGGAGACACCAACATCACAGGGACTTTATGAGGGGTGTGGGAAACCCCTCTCATGTCATTCAGATGTCAGTTTACATAATTTCCAGGCATCACCTTGGGGCAGTGTCAAGCGCAGAGTAATTACCGCTGCCATTGGTGTGGCTGACTTTGGTTGTTAAATGTTAATGCATATTAAGATATGTCACCCTGCAGGCAAAGTCCTGCCTACCTGATATCCCCTTGACTTTGCTCTCAGGGATCATTTGTAAAACTCAGTGATCTGGAGCTCCGGGAGATTTGGAGATAGCATCAGATGTGCTGGGGAATGGCAAGTAAATGGCTGGAGAAGAAGCGTGGAGGCAGCAGCTCTCACCCAAGCCCCAGCCCAAGGTTAGGGATGCTGTGAAGGAGGGTGAGCAGGGCTGGGGTATGCTCGGGACCGGCACTTCTTCAGGGGCTGTGCACTTTTCCTCCATCACTTATTCACTGAATTCCGGCTTCCAGCCCCCTCTGGGATGAAAGCAAACACCCCTTTTAATTAACTTCCCTCCTCCTTTTCCTTACAATTCATAACCCTTTTTTTGTACAGCAAGTTGAGAGTCAGTCAAGAGCCATTTAATTCCTCCGGTTTGTGTTCAAGTGGGTAAAACATCAGCCAGAGAGGCCAGGAGACCAAAGCATTATTGCACGAACACAGCCAGCTCACATCACCAGCCTGCAGCCTCCAGGGGAAGCCCTCGTGCCTCCACCATACTGCATGCAGAGAGGCTCAAATCTCACCGCACAACAATTATAATGATCCGTAAATTCACGTTTTCCACCTGAAAACAAATGTTCAGAGCTATTGATGGGCTGTCAGCAAGGTCCTGCTTCGGCATCCCCGTCCCTTCCTGGCTTCCTGGGGCTGCTGCAGTCTGTGAGCAGAGGAAGGGCTGTCACAGAATCAATCACAGCATGGCCTGGGTTGGAAGGGACCTCAAGGATCATGAATCTCCAACCCCCCTGCCGGACAGGGCCACCAACCACTCCATTTACTAGATCA
>PPHD01024386.1:0-7500 GCA_002909625.1 Bambusicola thoracicus
GGCAAAAGGGGAAATATTTCTAGTGAAACAGAAGTCAATTTTTATCATTCTCCCCTTGTGGTCTCCCTTGACTGCTAATAGCAAGGATCGTGAGAAGGGAAAGGTGTTGAGGTTTAACTGAGATTACACCTGGAAGCAACTGTGTTGTTCTGCTCAGTTGTAGTTAAGGGCATGGGCGGTGGGTAAGCAGGACAGGCTTACCCAGCATGGCCCTCTCCATTTCAGAAGTCACATTAATTTGGTACAGAGAAGCAAATGAGACTGCTTGCGCCCACTGTAGGTAATAAGAGAGAAACAGCCCTCCTCAGAAATACCATAAATGCAAAAAGCCACACGCTTCTGTTCACATAGACCTTGGGTTTATTTTCAAGTACCACTGAGGACTGATGTCATGGAACGCCTTCAAACCAGGAGAAATGCCCACACTGAAAGTTTGGTTAGGTGGCACTGCAAGTGCCTGCTCTGCCTTAGTGAAATCTCTGATACTTATTTGAGGAGCAGTCTATAGCCAATTTCATTACATTCTTCAATGATATATGAAATTAAGAACTACAACGAAAGAATGTTTCAGCAATTTTCTGTTGGTCCTTGTCTACCTGCCTATCAGTATTCAGAATCTCATTGAAGACAGTAATATATTGCCTTAACTGCCAACAACTATTCGATACTATCACACCCTCTCCTTGATCCTTTACTTACTGTTCTCTTGCTGCTTTTGATCCAAATCCTGCTAATCTCAACATAGCTCCAGCCAGGCTGGAAAAGCGAAAGGAAAAGGACACCCATGGGAGAACTCTAGTGCCCATTTCTACCCACCCCCCCTTCCATGTCCTGTGTCCCATTGACATGCCTCTCTTTTGTTGATCTTGGCCTTTGACTGGACGTTGTGGGAAGTGTTGCTTTCCAGTTCATGTCGCCAAAAAGGAATGAAATGGTATCTGACAGGCTCTTCCATGGACAACTGATGATAAAGCATGCATCTCCTTTAATATATATTCCCAAGATAATAACCCTTCATATTCACTGTGGTCCACAGTGCTATCTGATACCAATCAGTCTTTATTCTCCTGAGCATGGTCAGTTAGGCCCTTACTGCCTGGGCTGGAAGGAGTCAATGCAAACTTATCTGCTGCCTTCTTCCCCTAGATGGTTCGCATCTAGTGAGTCCACCTACTGGGGCAAACAGCACATATTGGGAGTCACTGAAATCACACAGCTACAGCAACAAAGTAACAGACAACCTTATGTGTTGAGAAAGTTATTTGTGATGTTTCTCCACCTGCCATTCATGTACATACACGTTACATATACTTTATGTGATCTCAAAAGCTATTTGAGAGACAAGGAAATTAATTTGTTAGCACGGATTCCTCACAGCCACTTAGGATGAATTTAAAGCCTTGCAGAGTACGCTAGTTTTAACAGCAGTACTTAGGTTCCTCTAAGTTTTGTTGGTGATGCTTGCTCTGTATTTTGATGAACAGGTAATGTGGAGTCTATGCTTTGTTTTGCTACCCTGCATCTTTGATATGTCTCCAGTTCTGCCCTCAGAAAGACATGTTTATTTATGTTTTTATAATAAAAGCCACACATAGCTATGCAGTCAGAGAATGATCCCACACCAAAAAGATTGAGGTAGTTCCCATGACATTATAGTAGCAAAATTATTGCTAAACAGTTACATATCTGTGCTTCATTGCATGCATTATCTATTTGTTAACTTGAGCAGAATGCCTAGGAAATAGCAGACACTACTGTCAGAAATGTAGGGGGATTATCTGGGAGATAGAGAGGATCTTACAGCCAAGGTGTAGGTCCAGTGATCAAGAGATTAACAGCACAGCTTGGACTTCCCACCTGCTACATGCAGCCATGCAAGTACAACCTATTTGATTTGTGAACAGAGCTGCAAGAAACTTGGGAGTCATCTCCCCAGGCATAAAATGGAGGAATATTCTTTCCCATTCTTTGACCAACTTAGCAATGAAACTGGAAGTACTTCAGGTCAATAACAGCTCATAAATTCTGTTTGTACAGTGACTGGCATGAGAAGGCCATCTCATTTACTTGTATCAATATCAAACACCTTGAGCCAGCTTAAAAAGCTAACGCTGCTACTCAAAAACAGATGCAGCAAAGAAGTGGGCCATGACAGGTAACGCATTTCTGGGCAGTTTTGAGCCAATTCTGCACGGAATTGTAAATTCTGAGGCTGACAGTCCAAAAATATGATAGAGCATTCTATTTTTATTAAGGAATTTACAGTCCTTTGTGTTTTTATGCAAGTGACTTCAGTGCAACAAAGAGGTGAGTTGCTCAAATATCCAAATCCTGCACTAAATAGCTTCTTAATTTTCACGTGCGTTAACATTAAGTCTTTGATTTTACATAAGCTCTGTAGGAAACAGGAGTTATCTCCAATGTAAATGCCAGCATGTGAGATAAATCTCAGTATCTCTGTATTGCCAGCATCTGTTTCTCTCTGCTTTGAGATATATGTTGCATTTGAACTATTTTAGACAGCTATTTTAGGATATTTCATACCTTACAAGTCTCCATGTTCTCTCCTCCAACCAACACAGAAGCCAAGGGTGACAAAACCAGATGTCTGTCTATCTCTGGACAAAATAATTCTGTTCCATACATCCAATTATAGTGGCCTGAATTTTAGCTTTCACACACTAAATATCCTCGTATCAGTGCATGCAAACAATAAGTACTGTAATTTAGACCATTTTGCCCAAAAAGTCAGCCAGCCATGGCGCAAATGCATCCCTCCCTCCACAAATAACAGGGTTGACCTTTTCCACAGCGAGATACAACACACCAATATTCAGTATCTTAAAGCAATTTCCGAGCTTCCCTAATAGAGTACCCAGACCTTGAGCCCGATCTCCATAAGTATACAAAACCTTGAATTCCTATTGACAGACTGCTCAACACTTCACTGCCATGAGCTTTCCAACAGCATGACTGGATCATGATGGTTTTTTTTTGTCATTGAAGACACTGTGTAACAGATGCATTACAACAACCTGGAATATCTAGGTCCAAATTCCAACAGAACTGCTGATCTTGATCAACTAAGTTCATTTAGACCTCTGTACTCTAAGCTCCATTTGAAGACCACCTGTATGGCAAACAGGTCTATAGGTGTTGAATCAAAGAGATTATCCCATTACAAAACAGAAATGAAATAAAGATTGTACCTGTGTCCTGGGCTCGCAGAAGGGTTCCCAAAGGGAAGATCACCAGATAGAGATCCTTCCTCCTTGGGAGTCAGCCCTTAAATGGGGTCTCTGTGGGGTGCAGCCAGGCCCCACCCCTTCCGGTCACTCAGGTGAAATTACATTCACCTGTGCCCCTGCAGCTGACTCAGTGCTCGCCTCAGGTGGTCAATCAGAGGTTCAGGCTGTGATTCAACAGTTCCTATACAACCACCTAAGTCAAAAGCATCAACATTAAGAAAAAAAACAAAACAAAACCAGAAAAATACATTTTCCTTGACTGGCAATAAGAAAACTCATGTCCCGTAAGCACTGCTTCCACCTCCAGGTCAACATCTTTCTTGGTAAACCAAAGCAAGACACAGCCAAGCGCTCACAGCTGCCCTCACCCTGTATGTGAAAAAGCACACCATGAGTTCAACACCCTGAAGCCAGTGAGAGTTTTTTCCCTTTGTGTCCATTAACTTAGAGAAAATGGAAAAATAGACTCACAGCCCAGCAGGTCCTCATAGCCAGAGTTTTCTTCAGTATTTCTTCAGACTGCATCTCCTCCCCCCTTCACAGTGAGGCAGCCAACCTCAAAAGAAGGGGAGATGAAAAACTCAGCTCCTGATTTAAAATCATTTCAGGCTGAGGTTTTGCCAGAGGAATCACAGCTGTGACATGCCCACCACTCTAACCATGGTGAATGAATCTAGCCACGAATCGTTAAGCTCCCCAAGCATCCAGTTCTCTCAGCCTGCTACTAATCACTCAGAAATCTGGCTCTCCGGACTATTTGTCATAAGAAATTGCTCCAATTCAAAAAGATGATCTGGAAGTTTAATATTAATCAAAACAGGGCACATACCAGCAGAGATGCAGTTTAAACGTAAGTGTGAGATAAAGGAAAATAATTGCAGTCGCCAAATTCCATACTGACACAAGAAAAATGCTTCAATGATGTCAAGGCAAAGCAGAGGCATTAACAAGCTGCTTCATCCTAGCCACAGTGGGGCTGGAGCTCGTGCAGAAATGGAGTTTGATGTATTTCTTTTCTATCCAAAAACATTGGTGGTTCAAGAAAAGCAGGATACACATCCCCTGCGATTATAAGTGGGCTGCAGCCAGAAGCTGGGAAAGTGACCACTGCGGAGTGTTTTGCCTGACGCAGATTAGATTTATCAGTTTGAGTTGTTACCAAGGCTGCAATAAGAAATGGGAATTCAAGGGATATAATTCTTCTCCTTCTAAAGGCAGCTATCCTGAGCAGGTTAAGTGAAACACCTTCAGAGCCAGGAGCAGCACCCAGCCACGGCAGGAGCAAGGAAGTAGGAGCACTGTGCTGAGCTGGGAAGCAGCATCCTTAATTTGCAGCGTGGCAATACCTGAACAGTTCCATTCTTTGGAATACCAACACCTGTTTGCAGCCAAACCTGCTCAGCCCATCTCTAGTTAATTAAGTCCTGCTTTAAAACCAATAGCAGCCTTTTCAGCTCTGCACTTGTCCTCCAGTGTCAAAAAAATGATACATGTGTTAATATCCCATCCTTTTTAGGCTCTGAGAAGCAAACTGACCTCGTGGAACAGTCATTAGTTGTTTTTTTAATTAACTGCTCCACACTTTTGCCCCAGATCTTGCAGCAACTTGCAGAAATGGTGAAGCAAAACTGCTCAGCAATAAGCTGGAGGAGTTTTGTCATGTGCCAGAACAACTTCTGCTTTCACAGGCATTTGTCATGAGGCTGTCTCCTTTTTACCAGTACCAAATCTACATCAAATGGAGTTTCTAAAACAATATAATGAGAGTACTCACCATTAAATTCCCATCTTCATTAGTATCTCATTTAACTGCTGAATTTATATCCCCAAGCATCTTTAATTTATTGATTGGTTCTAGGAGGGTTTTTCTTTTGCATTATTTTTCTTTCCATTTAGCATCAATTAGTGGAACCTCGGCAATAATTTGTGTTTGGGTTTTGACATAACGAGTTACAGGTGTTTAAATGATTCAACTAAGCCTCCACCTGTGACTGCTTAGGCAAAATTTCAAAACTCAATTCTCTGCCAAGACACAGACACCCCTGTGTAAAGGCATATGGGTACACTGAGCACAAAACTCTGACCCTGTCTGCCCATGGTGTTGGGTGAAGCAGATCAGACAGCTGTAATCCATGGGCTGCAAAGCTTTGCCTCCAAAACACTTTGAGCATCACACACTACCCGCAAGGTAGTATCAGTGGCACGTTGCCCTTCCCCTGGCTCAATTCAAGGCACATCCTTTATGTGCTATGCTTCTGAGAAAGCAACACTTGAAAGACCCTGGAAAGGCTGTACAGACAAAATATGGGAAGTTGCACAGAGAAAGGAAATGACTGTCCAGACCCCCAGCAGTGCCAGGAACTGAGGTTGGAAACACGCTCACAGTGTAGCTTTCCCTGCTGCTGCAGATAACTGTTCTCTCAAAAAGGCAGGATAAGGTTTGCCATCTGTTTCAAAGAAAGTATCAGGCCACAGACAGAGCAAAGGGGGTGAGTCTCAGCAAGAATCCACGTACCACAAAAGACAGAAGGAGAAACATGTTGGAAGTGAGATGTAAAGAGCCTGGGAAGAGGTTAAGATTAATTAATGCTTTATAATAACTGAGCTCACGCCCCACAGTCCAGGGACTGCTAACTCCTCATTAGAGCCAGCAGGTGTTCTATTTTCTTCCTGAACACTGGTTCAGCACCTGCAGGGAATGGAGTAAATAGCTTGGTACCACCTTTATTAGAGCCACCTGGCAATGCCTCCCACTAGTGCCATCAGAAAGGAGCTGCCCCAGATGTGGGAAGCATCACTCAGTGTAAATGTTCCTTCTGTTCAGAACCAGAGGTTGCTTTGAGTCAGAATTTATGTTATGGGCGCAAGCTGCGCCCAACCGAAAGAATTGGTAGACTTCCAGTCATAGCCACAGAACCTTAATAATTGCAACAAAAGAAAGAATAAAGCCACACAGTTGTGGGCTGACAACCTTACCAAGCAACCTCGCAAAGCTTGACTTGTTAACGGTACAGAGAGCACCTTTTGGGGTTAGATATGACCCCTGAAAAAGAACGTGTCAAAGTGCTGCAGCAGCCTAAGACTTTCCCATTTCGAATTCACAAATCACAAGGAGCTGTCAGAAATGAAGAAATGCTCAGCAGGCCCTAAGGCAGCAAACCAAACCTCGCTCCCTAGCACAAGTAGTATGGATTATTCTTTAAGTGACAGTGGCTAGATGGAGGAGGAAAAAAAATACCAGGAAGTATTTTGATGAGTTTCTATAAACTTGAAAAATCCTATCATTGGCTATAAAGTCACTGAGGAGATTGTGAATGGTGATTGTGCAGCTCTACAAGGTAATTTATCTCCCTGACCAGTACTTCGTAAACTGTCTATTGAACTGCCCTCTGTTAAAACTAAAGATATACAGACACTTGTAAACCTTATCGAGGGGAAAACAACTCAGATAATTTTACACATTTAAATGAAAACCGGGTTCTGAGCTTTTCCAGGAAATGGAAACATCAGCTTTGCTAACAGAGTCCAATCACCCACTGAAGGGGGGACAGGAGCAGCAAAGCTGAAAAATGAAGATGATGCATGTGGCTGCTCCTGGATCCCCTGAGCTGCAGCAAGAAGCTGTTGGCTGCAGCATTAATTTCCTCAAAAAACAAGGTATGCATCCAAAAAATGCTAGATGGTATTTCTTCTGCAGCATTTCTTCAAGCATCTGATTCCACAGTCATCCATACTGGGGAAAGCAGCATTGGAGTTAGCATTCTTTCAGGAAAAAAAGAAAGATCATTTTACTCAGTGCTAGATGTAAATTGCTCCTCAAGACTGAAGACCTCATGTTTTAATTACTATGTAATTCTAGTAACAGCAGTTGAGTCTTCACAATGTTCCATCAAAACAATAGCATTTCAACTAACGCACAAGCCAAATGGAAAGCCAGGATTCAAACTGAAAGCTCCTTCCATCTACAGAGCATCCTCCCAGTTCTAAAGAGAAGAAACTTTCCTAGATTAGTTGGCAGAAACTTCAAACCTGTGGTAATCTCACAGGTGCAGGTGTTCTTGTGAAATTTCCATCCAATTGGGCACATCTGAACTGGAACCAGAAAATAGTCTTGGTAACCAACCTGGAACCAGAACAATAGCAAGTGGGGCAGATTTGGAGATTAGAGATAGAAACTCCTTAAATTTGAAAGGCATTAGGTAGCACTCTGAAATACCACCAGGCAAGGGAAAGAAAGGACACTTAGCAAAGC
>PPHD01024387.1:0-12132 GCA_002909625.1 Bambusicola thoracicus
GAGAGAGAGCCTCCGAAAAACCGAAAGCCTTACTTGATAAAGGTGCACGGCTTGGAAGCACACCCACTCCTCTCCCTGGCAGTAAGCAAAAGTGAAGTTACAAAACTGCGCGCAACCAGATGACGTATCTTCTGTGATGTATCTTCCTTCTTCGACCGTGAGGTCCTCTGGGATACGTAGTTCTTCTCTTTTTCCATGATGTTATGATGTGGAATACCAATAGCAAAGTTACAAAACCATGACAATATTTTTTAAAATTAATGTGACTGAAGTGTTAAAACCAAAATAAGCCATATGTGGAATCTGAAATAAGGAATAATTAGAAGTAAACAATGTGATTGTTTTCCTAATGGAAATCCTAATGGATTTTTGTGAAGTTTTCACTTATAAATAATTTCATTTATAGTTTTTAGGTCCTTATATCAACATTTTTTTTTTTTTAATAATAAATACTAATACAACAGTCTTTCTGTTCACAGAAAATATTCATTGTTGATGATACTAAAGGAAATTTTGAAGCCTATTGTAAAGAATGGCTTTAAAAAGCCTTTTGGCATGTGCTGTTTCAAAGTGACGAGTTTGAAGAAGGCAATCTCTCTCCCGATCTGTTTTATAAGGTTTCTGTTACTTGGCTATTTTCTGTTGGTTTTGTTGTTGTCTTGTTTCTCCTTCTCTCCTCAGGGTGGGGAGGAAAATATTTCTTCCACAGTGAGTAAATTTGGATTCTCACATTGAAATATTAAGGAAAAAAATTATTTAACTGTGAGGCAGAATCAGTTCTATTGTTATCCCAGTACTAACTAGGGAAACTAGGCCAGAGAAGAAGTTACCTTCATAAAATAAAATACAGTTAACATATAGAGGGGCAGCAAAATGTAGTAATCTCAGCTGTTAATTTAAAGTCTTTGTTTCCAAGAAGAGCATGGACAATTTCTGTAATTAATTTTTTTTTTGCAAATTTCATCCTAATTCAACATACAGTTTGATGGGAAAAATTGGAATGAAGGCAGAGGACTACAGAGATGATTAGGTGTCTGGAGAATTTCACTTACAAGGAAAGGCTGAGTGCCCTGGAACTGTTCAGCTTGGAGAAGAATGAGGGAGGATCTTATCAATGTTTGTAAATATCTAATGGGTGGGTGTCAAATGGATGGGGCCAGGCTTTTTTCAATGGTGCCCAGTGACAGAACAAGGGGAATGGGTATAGCAAACTAGAGCACCAGAAGTTCCATAGAAATGTGAGGAAAAACTTTTTAACTTGAGGGCGACAGAGCACTGGAACAGGCTGCCCAGAGAGATTATGGAGTCTCCTTGTTCTGAGATATTCAAAGCCCACCTGGACACTTTCTTGTGCAACTCTGCAACCTACTCTAGGTAACCTGCTTTAGCAGGGGGATGGGGAGGGAGAGAAGGGGTTTGGACTAGATGATCTCCAGAGATCTCCAGATCTTCCACCTTCTATGAACCTGTTAAGGAAATTTAGAATTGTAAAATCTTTTTTATTTTTATATTTTCTGATTTTTTTCTTAATATAATTCTTAAAAAAATAATCAATATAGCAATAATAATTTAAAATTTATAATTCTTAAGTCTTTTCAATGCAAACATTAAGAAAATCCAATTTTCTGCCTACCTCCATTAGGGGTCTAATCACACTGACTAGAAGTGTCTCATAATGTGTTTTACAGTTGCTTTAAAAAAAAATGCAAAAGATCTTCTCTTTTGAATCATCTGGAAAGTTAAAGTGAAATGTTTCTTATTTCTCAGATAGTGGAGAGAAAACCAAGATACAGCATTACTGCTGGAATGATGAATATGAGATTGGAATACAGTCTGCAACAAAGAATATTTGTAAAAGTTAAAAATTTAAGAAGATGCAACTATTTTACAAAATTGTCATGTTTTGGAGTAGATTTCAGCTCCTCTGAACATCTACAAGTCAAATGCTTATTTGAATTCAAATAATCTCAGTATTTATGATTGTAAATCTCAGCTCAAAATAACTTGGAAGGCAAGCTGAGAATAGCCAAAGGATAATAAGCATATTAAGTGGAAAACATTTCAGTGATTAAGAATTTTGAAGCCTTGTTACTGCTTAAATGTGGCCAGCTGAGAATATTGTGACTTGTTTATGTTTATGGTTAATCTTTAAATATTAACTCTGCTGAATCTTTTACTTAATGTTGCTAGATTACTACTAAGTGATTTGCTTGTAATTTTCTAGGACTTTATCCTCTCTTTTTACTGTCATGGTCCCAGTTTCAAACTCCTATTACAATAGACTTTTCACTAACAATGACAATGATGAATTTGATGTTTACATACTTTTCTTCCTTGAGATTTTGCATTGCAGATTTTGTAGTCAATAAGTATTATGGGCAAGAGAGATATACGAGATAATTATGTCTCTTAATGTATGCTAGTTTTCCTTTTTCAACCATAAGATGCTAAAACAGATGTGAAAACAAACATTTATTTTGCAATCATAATGAAAAGTAAGCTACTGAAGTCAATTCCATTAAGAATGTTAAGATTTTTAAATGTTTAAATATCTCTTTGTATAACTTTCTTTTAAAATCTACATATTCCTTATACCATTACTATAAGTTTATGAAATTATATAATCTGAATTTCTTCAAAATAAAACAAGGTCTGAAGAGCAAGAATAATGAATATTATATTTTTAAATCATTTTATCCCAAAGCTATTCCTAAGATAAATCAGATTGTGTACCAACTTTAAGTTGCATCTAATTTTATCATCTGGTAACATCCTGTTTATGTATTTATGTGTTACATATCTATAAAAGTGCTGACTTTATTCTCTTAGTGCCCTAGTATTTCACGCAAACTCGATGGAAAGAATTGCTTTTGGAAGATTCTGGAGGAAGATGGTAAGAATGATACTAAGAAGGATGATACTAAAGTCAAATATACATGTAGATGACACAAAGATGTATCTTTCTCTGTCTATGGAAAGTGCAAGGTTTATGAAGGAGGTTTAAGAGGTAACGTAATAGATATGTGCAATCTAAAAGAAAAAGGAAGGTGCTTGGTACCCAAAATGCTTTTATTTGCCATCCCATTCTGCTATAGCATTCGGCAGAGTATGTAGGAGATTTTCTTGACTCATATCAGATATTCAAAGTATTGAGCATCCCTAGAAAACAGATTGCTAATCTATTTTCTGGTGACTGAGTTATCACATTACTCGCAGGTTCCTTCTTACTCCCTCTTCCTTGTGGAAGAACTTAACTGTGTAAAAAGTTAGAGCCAGTTCAAGCAGAAGAATTAATTTATCCCTTTTCTTTGCTTCACTGTATGTAAGAGGGATATATGTTATACATAATCTTTTTAAATATCAGAAAATAACATGGAAGTCAATTGGATAGGGATGTTCTTTTTTTCTGTGCATAACCAAATTACCACTGAAGCTAGCAGACTGCAAACTCTTCCATAATTTCATTAGATTAGTTTGCTCTTTTTTTTGGTTTTGTATTTTTCTTTCAATAACAAGAATTAGACTTATTTTGTAAATTTTTACTCAATTAATTTTGATTTAAAATATTTTTCTTCTTTTTTAATAATAATTATAATAAAATCAAATTTTATCCCCAAAAATCTAGGACCACGATGATGCTGTTTAGTGCAATATTTAGAATAGGAATAATATCAGAACAATATCAAATAGAACATAATTTGTGATTTAAAAAAAAATGCTAGTGAAGGATAACTACTGTTATCACTATTATAGGGCTACTTGCTGCTGATTACACATAGATAGACAGTATCACTGGGCTTCATCCTGTACTATAAATGATATTGAAAGAAGATCTACAAAATAGAAACTTGCTTACTTGTAACAAGATATGGAGAGTTTAGGACAAAATAAAACATTAGTTGATTCAATAGCTTCACTGAACGTTAGTTCTCAGAGTATGTACTTTAGGATTTTAAAGTAATATTTTCTGTTCTTCTGCCTTATGACTTCTTTTATAACTGTTTAAAGAATATGTTGGGACATATTCTGTAATCAGAAAGAGTTCTGAATACTTAAACTGCTTATTAGAGTTTCTCAATTTATAGAAGACGCTTTCCTGTTTCATAAAATCATATATTCATACAATGGCTTGAGTTGGAAGAGACATTAAAGATCAAGTTCCTATCCTCCTGCCACAGGCAGGGCCACAAACCACAAAATCTGGCGCTTGATCAGGTTGCTCAGGGCCTCACCCAGCCTGGCCTTGAACACTGCCAGGCATGTGGCATCCACAGCTTCTCTGAGGAGCCTGTGACAGTGCCTCAAGACTTACTGACTAACAATTTTCCTACTACGAGCTAGTAAACATCTTCCTCTTTACATCTAACTTAAATCTCCTCTCTTTTAGTTTAAAACCATTCCGTCTTGTCCTATTACTATCAGACCACATAAGAAGTTGCTCTCCCTGCTATTAATAAGCTCCTTTGAAATACTACAAGGACACAATAAGGTCTTCCTAGAGCCCTCTCTTCTCCAGACTGAACAAGGACAGCCCCCTCAGCCTGTCTTTCTGTGTGCTCCAGCCTTCTGATCATCTTTGCAGTCCTCATCTGGACCTGCTCCAACAGCTTTATGACTTTTTTGTTCTGGGGGCCTGATTTGTCCCACATGGGGGTCTGTGAGGCAGGTGAGTCTTTTTTATTTGCTTTCTGGGAGGGATTTCCCTGGTTGGTTGGGTTGTACAGTGGAGGTAGAGTCACTGTGTCTCAGACACTTTAATCATCTAGGGAACATAAGATTAAACAATCAAACAATTTATACAACGTATTATCCCCAGAATGCTACATCAATGAGAGCTACCTGAAACCACAAGTTGGGAAAATCTGATAACAGTAAGAATCACATAAACATCAATGAAGCCAAGCAGAACAGAAAAATACAGGCAAATTCAGTAACAGCAAAAGTCACATGTAACAGCAAGTCTTGGTGTACCTAATTGGTGCTAACTATCCTAAGACTGAGATAGGTAGGTAGGTAGGCAGATGGATGAACAGATAGATAGGAAAACAAAGAAAAAGAGGTATGCAAATAGATGGATAGTCCTACCAAGGAATCCAGTTCTTTGGTCCAAAGGTGGAGGGTCAGTCTGGAGTGGTCTGGATTCTTAAGAACTGCTGTCATTTTTTACACGTGTGTTGCTTAGATGCAAGTAACTTCATAAAATGGGCAGAGGGTATTCCTGGGTGTTGATGCAACCCAGGTTACTCTTCGCCTTCCAGGCAGCAAGCATAAACTGCTGGCTCATGTCCGGATTTTCATCCACTTGACTCCCCAAGTCCTTCTCTGCAGGGCTACAGAGAGTTCTCAATGAATTCTCTTCCTGGTCTATATACATATTTGGGATTGTCCTGATCTGAGTACAACACCTTGCACTTTCCCATGTTGAACCTCATTATGTTCACATCGGTCCACTTCACATCTTGTCCACATTGCTTTGGATGGCATCCCTTATTTTATTTTTATCAACTGCACCATCGATCTTGATGTCATCTGCAAACTTGCTGAGGGTGTACTTCATCTTACTGTCTGTGCCATTGATAAAGATGTGAAGAGTACCAGTCCCAAGACAGACCCCTGGTGAAGAGCACTCATGACTGGTCTTCACCTAGACATAGAGCTGCAGACCACAGCCCTCTAGCTGCAACTGTCCAACCAATTGAATACTCCACCCTTCAAATCTGTATTTGTTCAATTTAGAAACAAGGATGTGCTATGGAACAATGTCTAAGGCCTTGCACAGTTCAAGATATATGATTTCCATTGCCTTTTCTTTGTCAACTGATGCCATTACACCATCATAGAAGGCTACCAGATTGGTGCTGCACAGTCTGCTCTTGATGAAGCCAATCCTTAACACAGTTTCCAGGAGGATCTGTTCCATGGTCTGCGCAGGCAAAAAGATGAGGCTCACAGGCCTCTGTGTCTCTCTGGGTCCTCCTCTCTCTCCTTCTTAAATATGGGAGTGATTTTTCCCTTTTTGCAGTCACCAGGGACTTTGTCTAACAGACGTAACTTTTTAAATATCAAGGAGAGTGACTTTGGCAAGTACATCAGCCCAATTCTTTCAGAATCATGGGAGCCCTATGGTCTTGTACACATTCAGTCTCATGGGGTGGTCTCTGACTTGCTCTGCTCTTACAGTGGAAAGGATTTTGCTTCCCCAAATCCTCACCTAGATATTCAGGGATGGTAGAGACATGACAAGCATGACTGATAATGAAAACTGAGGGGAAGAACTTGTTGAGAACCTCAGCCTTCTCCATGACTTTTCTAGCCAGCTCTCCCTTTTCATTTATCGGAGGGGGAACATCTTCTTTTGTCTGTCTCTTCTGACTGATGTACAGGTAGAATCCTGTCTTGTTATTTTTCACATCCCTTTCCCAGTCCAGTTTCATGTGTGCCTTGGCTTCCTTGATCTGATTTTTACGTATCTAAATGGCATCCCTGTATTCTTCCCAGGCCACCCATACCTTCTTCCACTGCTTGTACATTTCTTTCTTTTTCCTTACTTTAAACAAAGAACATTAAATCTCTTGTTTTCTTTTCTCTGTATCTTAATCTTATAAAATTATTTGAGGAGTCACTTAGTTACAGCTTTCATTCATTTTCTGTATTACACAAGCTCAGGGATTCAACATCATTTCTTTTTTTCTTGCACCATATTTAGATTTCTAAGTACTTTATCCTAAAGAACAAAATACAGGAAACAAGATAAATATGATAAATATATTTTTGACATATCTCAAAAGTAAAATAATAATATTTGGCGAGAGAACAATAGTTGCCATCTCAAATAAAAATATGTAGGTATGTGAGGAATCAAACCAAAGAATCTGTAAAATCAAAAAGAATGATTCAACTTTTCTTTTGACTGAAATAGAATTGCTAAGTCACCATAAAGCTAATTTCCATCTTTCTTTCATGTGAATTCCTCATATTGCTAGAGCAAAGAATCAGGGCCAATGAGGCTTTACATGAGCAAATTTAAAATATTCAGTACTTCATAAAATGCTGATTAATTAGCTGTCAGTCTATACAATGAAACTACAATTCATATTACGTGGGTAATTTAGAATAAGGAATATATTTTTCAAAATCACTGTTTTCAAATGAGCCATCAACAGAAAAAAAAGCATCCTGTATTTTATTATTATTGTTAGGGGTAATTCAATCAGCTTTGACATCATGTCAGTTCCCTGATCCAACAGTTTTAGAAAAAGAATTTCTATCTATAAATGCTCATGAAAAATATTAATCCTTTTAGCTGAACAGCACCTTGCAGGTCTGAATTAATACCACTGAGTGGATAGTTAAGAATAGACAATATTGTAACTTACAGTGAAAACAGGAAATGTTAGATAGGAAAATAAACATGCATATTACAGTTTGAAGAAGTAGGGCAAAGATAGTCTGTTTAATAGGTGTAGCAACCAACCATTAAAGTAAATTCAATATTGCCATTGCTGGTAAAAGAAAACAGGTTTTACAGTACCTTCTCACAGTTTCATAACTTCATTGGCATTTCTTTGAAGTTGTTCAGCTGTAACAGTACTTGTCCAATGAGTGGCTACCATTCAATTTATTTTAATTTGTTTAACTTCTTTACGATGTTACTTACATGTTTTCCTGTGCCCCATTTATCCAGCTATACCATAAGGATATTCCATGAGGGAAGGGGAGGTTGGAGCCAAAGTGACTGCAGCACAGTAACTGCACCAGCTAGACAGTGGGGAGCGATCCTTACAGTTTCTCTAAACCTTCTGTTGACAATTAAACAAAACAAGGACACAAGTAAAGCCCTTTCAGTTTTTCCCATGTCAACTAACATAATCTGATTCATATTTGGTTGTGAGTCTGTAAGTATTTTTCTTCTAAAATATTCAGTGTGTCTGTATTGAATGTGTCAAATACAAGGCTATAGTAGAAGTAAGACTTCTCTAGAAATAGCTGTTTGTGTCTGCAGCATAGGAACTGAGCTGGAGTAGAGAGAAGGGGACAAAGAGTCCCTTCAGCTCTGATTGCACCCTGTGCTCATGTCCATAGTACTGAGAAAACTGCCCTTTTAAATTCAGGAACAGCAAATGTGTGCTATGTTTGTCTAAGATGGCATTATCACTTTTCTTTAAAGCATCCTATATGTTGCTGTGTTTTAAATTTATGATGAACATAGTGTCGATAACACACTAATGCTTCGCTTCAGGTATTACTAAACAATGCTTGAACAACATCAGAGGTTTCTTAACCCAAAAGCTTTTTTCCCACCTTTCCCTTCAAGTTCTCTTCTGCATCCCACTGGTGTCAGAGGTGAATTAGAGACTGGAAGAGGTTTACTTGACAGATGTGGTCAACCATTCACAAAATGCTAGACCTCAGAGGAGAAATAGCAGTAAGCTCAGATGGCTGGGAGAAGGACATAGTTCCTGAAAGAGTGAATATAGAAATGGTGTGAAAAAGTAAAAAGGAGTAAAAATGAGTTGTAATCCCAGAGAGGAAAATTATAGAAACATGAAAAATGTCAACTGAGGCAAGAATTAGAAACCTGGAGAAGGGATTCTTGCAGCTTGGAAGTCCAATTTTATCTTGGATTCCATCAGAAGAGCGGTGGCTAGCAGGGCAAGGGAAGTGATTGCCTGCTTCTATTCTGCTCTTACGAGGCCCCAGCTGGAATATTGCATCCAAGTCTGGGGCCTCCAGCACAGGAAGGATGTGAAGTTTTTTGAGGGGGTACAGAGGATAGCCACAAAGAGGATCAGAGGGCTGAAACACCTCTCCTATAGAGATTGGTTGAAGGAACTGGGCTTATTCAGACTGGAAAAGAGAAGGTTGTGGGGAGACCTAATTGTGGCCTTCCAGTATTTAAAGCAAGTTTAACATGAGGGAAATCAACTTTTTATACAGGCAGATAGTGATAAGACAGGGGGGAATATTTTTAAATTAAAAGAAAGGAGAGAGAAAAGTAGAGAGAATGTAGAATTCACTGAATTCTACTCTTCAGCTCTCAGGAGTAAGTTGTGAAAATTTGGAAAGATTATTCAAAGCCAATTTTCTCTCTTCAGTCTTCCCACCTTTGTGTTAATAGCTACTTTGGTTCCTGTTACATCCTCTGCTAGTTCATGTAATACAGACCTATACTATGGATCTGACCATCTTTATGATTCATCAGCGTCAAGAAGATAGAAATCTCATAATTCTATGTTTGTTTTTTTTCACCAAATGAAACCTTTGGAAGAAGTGCATTGTGTTAATCACTTGGAGGTGTATACGGTATTAATTCAACATCCTTGAAAATAAACACTATCAACAATATTTTATGATACAGTCATCATTTTTGCTACTGTAGCTACACTAGAATGCCTAGGTTTGGGCATGTTCTTGCTCATATAATTATCCCTCCAAGATTCAGATGACTGCTTTGTCACAGAAGTGTGTGGCCCCTTCAAAATTCCTGACATTTCATTCATGTAACTTGTTCATATTCAGAAACCACAACTGAACCTTCTTTCATTTTTTTTTGATGGATGAATCATAGAGTACCCTGAGTTGGAAGGAGTGCACAATAAACATCGAGTCTAATTCAGTGATGAACAGAAGGCAGTGGGTGTGGTCCTTCTAGATTTTAATAAGGCTTTTCATTCTGTCCCGCACAGCATACTTCTGGACAAATTGTCCAACTGTAAGATAAACAGGTTCATGCTACGCTTCATAATGACATAGTCACAGAATGGCCCAGATTGGAAGGGACCATGAAGCTCCAGTGCCCCCACCACAGGCAGAGTCACCAACCTCCATATTTAATACTAGACCAGGCTGGCCAAGGCCCCATCCAACCTGGCCGTGAACCTCCAGAGACCGGGCATCCACAACCTCTCTGGGCAGCCTTTTCCAGCAGCTCACCACTCCCTTGTTTAAGAACTTCCCCCTGACATCCAACTTAAATCTTCCCTCCTTCAACTTGAAATCATTCCCCCTTGTCCTGCTATTATCTATTTGGTAGAACTCAAATAATTGCATTGAATGGTGTTATATCCAGTTGGTAGATAGTGGTGTTGACAGGGACAAAATTCAAGAATGAGTTCTGTTCAAAATTTTTGAACAAGATTTTTGGTAGCAAGGGGGCTGGAGCCCAGCAGAGCCCAGCAATGAACCTAAAGGGATCCACCACTGGCCAGAACTGAGCCATGAATGACACTGGTTGTGCATCTGGGATATCAGAATGAAGAAATAGCTAGAAGAGAGGAGTGAGAAAATGGGAGAGAAATAGCCCTGAGACACGAGGGTCAGAGAATAAGGAGGGCAGAAAGTGCTCCAAGTCTGGAGCACAAGTTCCCTGCAGCCTGGGAGAGGTCCATGGCGGAGCAGGTTATTGCTCTCCAGCCCTGGGGGTACCAGACAGTGCAGATCTCCATATACAGCCACAAAGGAGCCTGGAGTGCAGCGGTGTATATACCCTGAAGGAAGTACAGACCATAGAGAGCCCCTTCAGGAGTGGCCCTGGTCCAGAGCTGTAGCCTCTGGGGAGAAGTCCATTGTGGGGCAGGAGGAATGGGGGAGCTGCTGCCTATGGAAACCTGAGCTGGAGCATTGCTGCCCTGAAGGATGTGATACATGGTACAACTGTACAGCTCCACACTGGAGCTGTGTCCAAATAGCTGCAATCTGTGGGAAGGCCTTGCAGGATCAGTTTGGGAAGGACAGCATCCTAGGTTGGTGGATGACCATGCTGGAACAGGTACAGAGAGGGAGGATACAGGAGCAGCAGAGATAAATGATTATGGACTGACCACAGCCTTATTCCTCATTTAACTTTGCCTGTTGAGGGGGAGAAGGTAAGTGTGGTTGGTTAGGGAGGGTGGTGTTTGTGGTTTGCTTTTCGTTTTTAGTGCTCCAGACTGTTAGTAATAGGTCATAAATTGCAGTAATCTCTCTATCCTCAGTCAGTTTTACCCATTATGGTCATTGATGAGTAATCTCCCTGTCCTTAGCTCAGATCTTGGGCCTTTTTTTCCATCACATTTTCTTCCCTCTTTTTTTTTTTTTTTTTTTTTTCTTTTTTTTCAGGAGGACAAGAGATAGTTTGGTGAAGTTTATCTAGACATTAGTATAAGGTCAATACAGAGATGCTGTTGATTCTTTGGAGAAATGTGAGTCTCTACTGAGGGATTTAAGAAGACTGGAACACTGAGCAATCAAAGAAAATGCTGGATTCTGAACCTGCGATGGAGTAACACTGTACCTAGCTATGGTCTGGGACACAACTGCCTAAAAAGCAGCATAGAAGAAAACTGGTCAACAGTAAACTCAACATGAGCCAGCAGCATGCCCCGGCAGCCAAAGCAACAAACTGCACTTTGTGATGTATTAAACACAGTATAGCTTGTCAATAAAAAGAGATTATTCTCCTACTGTGTATATTTGTATATTTGTGTGGCTTCATCTTGAATATTGTGTACTGTTCTAACTTCTACAATACAAAAAGAAAGTTAATGGACTTGAAAGTATCGAGAAAAGGACAAAGAAGCTGAGGAAAGGGCTGAAAGACATGTCCTATGAGAAGCTGAGAACATCTGCGCTGAGAGGAGACCTTATTGCTCTCTAGAATTTCCTGAGTAGAAGCGTAGAGGGAGTTCCTGGTCTCCCCTCTGATAAATGATAGAGCATGAAGGAACAGCACAAAGACGCACTGGGAGAGGTTCAGTCTGGACATTAGAAAAACTTTTTTCACCCTAAGTTCATTCAAACACTGGAACAAGCTTCCTAGAGAAGTGGTTGATGCCCCATGGCTATCAGCATTCAAGAAGTATTTGTACAATGCCCTCAGTAACAAACTCTTTCAGTCAGTCCTGAAGTGGTAAGGCAGTTGGTCTGCATAATCTTTGTAAGTCCTTTCCAACTCTTCTCTTCTCTTCTCTTCTCTTCTCTTCTCTTCTCTTCTCTTCTCTTCTCTTCTCTTCTCTTCTCTTCTCTTCTCTTCCATGTCATGCCATGCTCTGTTATGCTATTTTATTCTCATTTAATGCTGCACTGGTCTCATAGAATCATAGAATCATAGTACCCTAACACTAACAACCCTCCGCTAATTCATATCTCTGAGCA
>PPHD01024388.1:0-12132 GCA_002909625.1 Bambusicola thoracicus
GCTTGAGCCTGTCTAGGTCTCTGTGAATGGCATCTCGTCCCTTGCATGTGTCAACCATCTCACAGCTTGGTGTCATCCGCAAAGTTGCTGAGGGTGCAGTTTATCCCATTGTCAATGTCAACAGTGAAGATGTTAAAGAGCACTGATTCGTGGAGCACAGAGCACAGACAGGAGAGGGACTCGGGCACTTCACAGCTACCCCAAGCTTGTGACGTGATGCGACAGGGATGGTGTGGTGGCACCTCTCGACATTTGTCAAGAACCCCACACTGGAAGAGCAGGCACAGCTGCCTGGCAGAGCACAGCTGGCACTCAGGCTGCAGAGCCTGCAGCAAGGTGGGCAATACTCTGGCATCACGGGCTGTGCTCTGCACTGTGCTGTTATGAGCACAGCTTGGGCACATTGCCACTCTGCATTTTCAAGACGCTGCCACGGCCCTGTGCGCTTCTCAAGGCCATGTGTGCCATGCATGTCCGGAGAGTGGGATTAAATGTGTTTGATGGAGAGGCATCTGCACAGCGCTGAAAGTCTTCCCATTTGCTCGCTTTCAAGAGGGAGCACCTTTAAGACCTCCATTAAGAAAAAAGGAAACAGAAGGCAGCAGATAAAATTAGACCTCCTGTATGGCTGAAAAATAAATGAGAGCCGCCCGGCACAGAATGAGAATATTGCTGCAAATAGACTTGCCTTGCAGCAAATAGTGGGCAGGAGCAGAGGTTTCCCTTTGCCCTTCACCTGAAACCCATGCTTTCTATTTCCCTGCTCACTTCATCCTTGACTTTGAATTTGAGTCGGGGAGAATGTGGAAATTAATTAATTAGTTAACATTTGTAAATCACTTTGAAGATGGCAAGGGTGAGATAAGTACTGAGCACTATTATTATAAGTTTTCATTTTAATTTTAAATGTCTTCTTTGTGTTTTTAACCCCATAATCTCCCAAGGAAAGGAGAGGCCCTGAGTACAGCAGAACAGAGACATCTGAGGCATGACAGCAACAGCAGTGCAAAGGAACGAGGCTCGGGGGGCTGTAGGAGAGGCGTGTGAGCTGCGTCAGCCCCTGCTCCAGGAGCAGGAATTCTGCCAGCCCTGCATGCAGAGTGCCAGCCTCGCTGAGCTGCAGTTTGTTGCCACCCTCTTTGTGTACCACACACAGGGCTTGCACGCCTGGATTCAAAAGAGAGGAGAAGGCAGCAACTGAACTGCTCAATCCCCGCTCCTCCCAATTTACACCTGAGTGAGGAGAGTGATGTCTGTATTTCGCCAAACACCTCCAGCTGTTCCATGCTGAGAGGCGGCCGTAGTTTCTTATTAGGAGTTGGGGTTAATGCTGGCAATTCTCTTTACTGCATGACTGGGAACAATTCCTGCCTGCGGAACGCCCCAGCTTGCTGCTGCCAGCCGCAGCCCTGCACTTGGCAGCACGGCACTGGCACCTGCAGCCAGAAGCTGAACCCGAGGTGGGATCTCCCCACAGCCGGGCTGGTGAGACCCACAGGAGCACAGGCTCAGCCTGGAGTGCCGCTGGCTGCCCACGCACCAGGCCCAGTGCCAGCAGCAGGGACACGGGGACATTCTCCCTCAGCACTGCGTCCTGCTGAACACTTCTGGCTTGGATGCGCTAGGCCCCAAAAGAAGGGCAGCCCCCATCAGCCCTCTGTAGTATCGGAGTTCCTGCCTGTAGGGCTGTTCTTTCCTCATCCCAGTTCCTAGCAGTAGCCATTGCTTTGCTGTAAGGTTCAAAGAACTCTTGAGTTCCCTGCCGACTCCCCAGCTGCCTCCCTCCTGGCTGCTTCTCCTCAGGACTGCCCAGTTTTCGGGACGGCCTTGTGGGTGCAGTATGAGCCAGGCCTCATGGCCGCCTGCTGGTCTGGGTGCTGCTGCTCTGGGTAAAGGGCCCATCTGTAGCAGAACTGTGCGTGTGCAATGTGCAGCCACGTTCACGTTGTGATGTGTTCATTTGGCACCCAAGTGTCAGCTAGAATTAAGAGCTGTGAACTCTGGACAGATAACACAATGTGCACAATTACTGTAGCACGCGTGCACAGATTACAAGCAACTCCAAGGCACAAGTGAAACCGCAGCCCCTTCTGATCAGGGGGATATGTTTGTGGGGAGACTTTGCCCCGTTTCCTCTGGGATTCCCTGCACTGGCCTCTGAAGCATTTAGCAACAGCTTCAGAACATGGGAGCAAGGACAGAATACAGGACTGCTCATACCATAGGTGTAGAATGAGCAGGGGGCTCCTGGTGACAGGGTGTGAGCTCACCCTGCTGCTGGCAGCGCCAACCAAAACCTGGTTAATTTTATCATCCCCATGACTCTTAGGAAGGCTGCCCCCAAGCCTGACTGCTATACTTGATATTAAGTTCTTCTGATTTCCAGCTTAAGTGTATTCACAGCTACTTTATGTGCTCTTGTTCTGTGCCAAGGTGGCTTTAGATTAAGCTGTACATCCTTTCAGTCTCTCTCTCCCATGTGCATAGACTTTGCTTTGCCCAATCAGTCTCTTCTCTTCTTGTGAGCTCCTCATATGACATATCCTATGAGCTCTTGCACTCCCAATTAAGTTTTCTTGGCTAGAAAAGAGCACAGATCCACTGGGCACACCTCACCAGCATCTTGCACAGCAGTGGCAATGCATACCCATAACTACTAGAAATGCCTTCAGGTCTGCATTTGTCTTTTTCTTGTTGCCTCAGTAGATGCTTACAATTATTACATGATTTACTGGTGATCCTTTCTTCTTTTCTGTCTTTTATTATCAAAGAGGCTCCAATTTACAGCTAAGAGGTTACAGCTACGTAAGTCTTGATTTTAGGTTGTGCATCATCTTTTGCTGCTATTCACATCTTAAAGGCCATCTCCTTTCTACTGCATGACACTGTGATCCAGCTTGGGAATGCGTCTGTTTGGTTTTTCCTCTGTCACCAGTAAAGGAGGATGTCAAAAGGCTGTACTGCCGCTCATGGCAGCAACAGGTGGAGACCGACACCGCTGATCCCATTCCTGTTCCTTTGCATCTCCTTTCCCCACTCCGTCAGATTGCACTCAGAGCCCTCAGGATTTACGAGCCCAGCCAGCCAGAGCAGCCAGATGCAAGGAGTTGGTGGAGGAAATAATAATCCAAGTGGAGTTTCCTCCTGGGGACAGTTTATGAAGTGTTGCCTTTAAAAAATGATTTCAAGGAGCAACCAACCAACCAACCAACCAACAGCCCAGTTACATTGATGTTGGAGCTGAAAAGTAAAACCCAGTAACTTTTCTAGAACGTTTCCCAGATCAGCTAAAAACTGCAGTATCACACAATGACATTAACCTCCACTCCGGAATGAGGTCTATCTGAAGCTCTGCTGCTCTCCAATGCTCGAGTCTGTGCTGTGAGAGCCATGTTCGCCTTTGGGGTTTTGCACTCCCAGTCTACGCTCGTTCCACAGAGCACCGCGCCTACAGACAGCTCCGTTTCCTGCAGTTCTGCCTTTTGTCCTCCCTCTGCTGAAGCATCTGTCGGGTCACCGGTTTGCTCCCTCCCCTTCTCGCCCTCCCCTGCAGTCTCGCACCCTGCCAGCCTGCGCTCCTTCTGATTCACGGATTGTAACAGCCTGATGGGAACAATTTAATCGCGTCGTTTGGCTCCTCAAGAGCTGCCTCCTCTCGTTCCTGTGCCCGCTTCCCAGATCCTGCTTGGGGACGTCCCACCCCGGTTTTGGAGCAGCAGGAGAGTCCCGTTATGTCCCGACGACGACTGCGCGCAGCGAAAGCCGGCGCCTCGTTTCCAGCTCCGTCATCGGGGAGCTGCGCGTTTCCTGCGGGGTTAAAGAGCCCTCTGCCGTCAGAAACCCGGCTCCTATCAAGCAAAGCCAGGCAGGCTCGGTGAGCCTGAGTTCATTTTATCTTCAGGTGATTCTTCTCAGGGTCCCTCCAGGGTTGCCAGGAGAGCCCTCCATCTTGAAGGAGCACAGCTTGCATTTTTGTGCCTACATACACAGCCTTCCGTTTCCAGTGCAGCCAGAAATACTGCTTATGAGTAAAGACCACACCAGCGGTTACAGACTGTGCTGTGCATCTCATTGTTCTCCATCATTTATCACCTCCATTTTTTCCCTGTGTCCCCTAAAAGCTTCATCAGCGCTGGTTTAATATCTCCTCTCAAATCATTAATCAAGCCCCTAATGAGCATTCATTTCAGAACAGCCTCCTACCAGAAATACTTCAGTATTCCAGGGACTCTCATTCCTCTCATTTCTTGAAATTTATCAGCAGACAACATTTTATAATGTATGCCCCTTTGTTGTTTTAATAATGCCACCTTTATTTATTATGCCAGAGAATAGGCCCGGGTGGCAAAGTCAGACCCTCCGTGCTGCTGTAACTTCAGGCTCCCACAGCATCTTTGTTAACCCAACCGTGGCTGCATCAGACAATATGAAAGCGGTCAGCAATAACTTTGAGAAAGCAGGCGTGAGAACGTTATGAAAACCGATATATCTGTCTTTATTTTTAAACCGATTGACTTTGCAAGCTCTTGATTTAACGTCAGTCTAATTGGTTTACAGCTAGGGACATAACCTCCTGCAGGGCTGCATTTTTCTTTCCTAAGCTTCATGACATTGATGGTTGCCTTTCAGTAGCACCTAGGGTAAACTACTCCATCACTTCCAGGTACTGAGGCTAGACTAACATGTTTCCTGGGTTCTCTCTTATGCTCTATTTATAGATTGATATAACGCTGGCTAGCTGCTAGTCAGCAGGGATCTCTTCCTACTCACACAGCCCCCGGTAAACTGTTGGGAGCTATAACAACCATTAACTTCTTCAGCATTCTGGGGGGGAATCTCAACAGGCTCAGCAACAAGAAGACACTCCAGGGCTTTGGTATGCCTGGATACAAAAGGTGGACTACTTCTAAATCAGAAGTCATTTCCGCTTTAAGCCAGTTAATAGGGAAAAGAAGCAATCAAGTTCAGTGTGATTTAAATGCAGAAGTTGTAGGGGTTTAACCAGAAATGTTCTTGTTTTCAGACTTCTCAGTTGGCAGTGCACCTTCTGCGTACACAGACTTCACCTGCTTACTTCAAACTGCTTCAAGCTTCTCACAGCTCTTCTGAAGATGGAAACAGGAATCAATAAATGGTTGTGCACACACGCTTCTCCCCAGTGCAATTCTTTGCACGCTATTTGTTTGAATTAACAACCTATATCAGTAATCGGTAAGCAAATTTTCATCAAACGAGGATCTGATGAAAATAACAACTAGCATTTGCTGAACGAAAGGCAGCAAAAACAGTAAATCTATTCCCACTGAAATACAGCTCTGATCTTCCTCTCTTCCTTCACGTTCTTTCTTCTTCACAGTCCCTCAAGACACTGATTGAAACACACCTTTGTGCCCAGACCATTGGCAGCCTGGAGCAGTAGAGAAAACTTCAGCAGAACGCAGAGTAGCTGAAGAACCAGCTCCTGGGCCTAGAGGACTAAAAGGAATTTACTCTCTCTGCTTCTTTAGGAAGCAACCTGCTGCTGCCTAAAGTCACAGGTTAACATATTGAGGGAGATGATTGTCCCCTTCTGCTCTGCCTGCACAAGAACCCCACCTGCAGTACTACTTTCAGCTCTCAGGCCCGTAACACAAACAAAACATGGCGCTGTTAAGGCAGAGGTCCAGAGAAGAGCCACAAAAAAGCCCAGAGGCCTGGAGCACCTTTCCTATGGAGACGGGTAGAGAGAATCAGGATTTTTCAGTCTGGAGAAGGTTCTTATGGGAGTTCTTAAGGAACTTATGAGGAAGAGGGGAGGAGACTTTACCAGAGCACGCAGTGACGGGACAAGTGGTAATGGTCTTAAAAGAGAGTAGAATTAAATTAGATATTGAATGTTTTACAATAAGGGCGGTGATGCACTAGAACATGCTGTCCAGAGAGACTGTGGATGTCCCATCCCTGGAGCTGTCCAAGCTGTGCTGGAAGGGGCTTTGGGTAGCCTGGTCTAGTGAGAGGCATCTGCCCACGGCAGAGAGAGTGGAAGTGGTCTTTAAAAGTTCCTTCCATATCAAACCAGTGGGTTGGAAGAAACCTTTAGAGTGGTAGAGGGGAGCACCTCCTGTCCTGGTTTTAACTGAGATAATTTTCTTTACAGTGGCTGGTACAATGCTGCGATTTAGATTTAGGAGAAAAACAATGTTGATAACACACCAATGGCTTATTTGTTGATCAGCAGTGCTGCACAAAGCCAAGGCCATTTCAGCTTCCCACACTACCCTGGCCAGAAAGGAGCTGGGAGTGGACATAAAGTTCAGCTGACCTAAACTGGCGAAAGGGATACTCCACACCACGTGGCTTCATGCTGAGCTATAAGACTGGGAGGAAATTGGCCAGGGACTGGCTGGGCATCAGTCAGTGAGTGGTGAGCAACTGCATTGTAGAACTCTTGTTTCATAAATAAATAAATATCTTTCCCTTCATTTTCTGCCTTAGTAAATAGTTTTTATCTCAACCCATAAGTTTTACTTTTTTTCCTGATTTTCTCCCCCATCTCACTGGGAGTAGCAAACAGCCGTGTGGTGTGGAGCTGCCTGCCAGGTTAAACCACAACGCCTCCCCCTATACTTCCTGTATGTATTTTTTGATTCAGAATCAAACTCCTCAGAGTTCAGACTCAGAAACTCCTTCCCAGGGTCCTGCCTCTGCTTCCTACCTTTAACACAAGGTCCTCTAACCAAACATTCTCCTCATCTCCCTAGAATACCGGACCCTTGTCACGCCTGGAGAAGGCAGAGGCTTGGAAGTGACTTTACAGCCATTAACAAGGCTCAAGAAGCCTTCTTCACACCCTTCTGACACTCTTCACCACCAAGTGCAAAAGCACACGATTCAAGATCCGTTAGCAGAATGGCACCTAACAAGGTACAGAGGTTGAATTCAGGTATGGAGGCACAACTGCTCAAGTTTTGTTTCAGTTCATGAAGAGTTACTGTTGCACCCCAGTTGTCACATTTGTCTTCATTCTGTTCTTTGTCAAGATTAGGGCTTGCATGCCCAAAAAGGATTCTCACATCTTTAAGGTAAAAGTAATTCCCTCCATCACTATGTCCAATCTCTCTGTTCTCTTCTTCAGACATCAGCTGAAGGAACACTGTCTCAATGCTAAAAGCAACGTTCTGAGCTCAGTTGGTTCTTTTCTGGATCACAGTATGAGGTATCGCATCTTGCATCAGTTTGAGACTACTGCTCAGATGAGGGCTCTATTGCTTCAGCTCCTTCTCTCAAGGTCTGGCAACCCGAAGAAGACTCATCCTCCACTAAGCTTTCCTCAGTGCGTAGCTATTTCTTTGACCTTGCCCACTTCAAGGCCTGCCTAGACTACGATATCTCCAGCAGCTCCAGCCATTTCCAGGAAGCAGCAAGCTTACCCCCTTCCAACACCTACTTCTCTGTCTCAACCAAGTTTCCTCTCATCACCTCAGTGGATGCTGGAGGCTTCTCCAACTGCACCCCAGCTGTGGAGGCCTTGGTATGTAGCCACCTGGAAAACATGACTCCTGCTGGGGGTTGCTTTGGGACAGAACAGGCCATGGAAGTGGGGAAAGAGCCTGCCATAAGCCGAGGCTCTGCCCCGTGCATTCCTGGAGGGGAGAATTTATGTATACTCTACACAAAGCTTTAAAGCATCAGACTCCACATTCGGTTTTCAGGACAAAACAACCAGTACTCAGTGAGATCCCTGTTCCTGTTAGCTCCCAGATGGACAACATGGAAATACATGGTAGAATCCTGGCACACTACTTTCAAGTGTAAGTCATACACTAATTTCCTTTGTTCCGTTCCAAGTGAATTTATGAAATGGTTTACATAGCAATACATGCCAGAGCAGGAAACTGGCCCAAGAACACAGGAGATCTTTCTTAGTCCTGTACTCCTAATGCCTTTCCAGCTTCATTTAATACCAGGGTTAAGAAGAGATCAGTAACAACAATGTCAAACACCGTCGGCCCCAGTTGAAAATAAATAATAAAATAATGGGAATATTCCCCAGCCATATAAGAACCCCAGAGGCCTTGTTCAAGGCTGCACAGATGGCCAGGCAGCAAGAAAGACCAACCAATCCCCATCAAACATGCAGTGAAACCACAGCAATTAAAGGATATTTTTGCGAATGGTGGTTTGTTGGGTCACCTTTTACAATTTCCAGCGCTGTCACTGAGTATTATCTCACCTCCTAACTACAGGAGAAGGCTTTACAGAAAAGTTACAATTAGATACCAAGTTTCTCATCAGTAATTTCCCAATGATACAAAAGAAGTTACTTAATTCCCCAGCAGGCACCATTAGATGAGCAGAAGGTAAAAACTGATCCAACAATTCTCTACAGTTTGTTTCTTTATTCAGTAAACATCTAGTTACAAGTTTCACAAATTAAAAAAGTGGAGGAGCCAACTGAAGAGATGGGGGGGAGGGCACAAGCTATCCAGCTTTTGTTCTGCTCCTCACCTCTCTAAAACACATCCTTCAGCTACTCCGTAGCTGTACCAAGAATTCAGGAGGAGAATAGAAGCCTTTGTCCCAGTGAGGGGACTAACACAGGGGTCTAGCAGGATTCCCTCATCTTTCTTTCACAGGGGACTAAACACAAACTTCATAACCAGCCCAGCCCACCACAGAAAGAGTGGAAAGGACAGAAGCAGCAAGGCGGCAGCTCCTCATGCCCACCACTACTGGCAGAAAGAACAGAACCAAAGGAGAGCAGAAAGGGAATGGGCGATTAATGTGTTCCTTGCACGTTAGTGAGATTCTCCATGAACCACTGCAGCACCCAAATGGGGCAGAAAAAAAAAGGCAATACAGAAGATTAGTTGCTTTGTTTCAATTCTTAAGTGGCAGGGAGGTTAATACTACGTTTGAGAAGGGTCCAAGTGGTGCTTTGAAGGGGCTTCAGAGTTTCACTGTCTGTACCTGGAAGGAAGGGAAATAGAGAGAACATTAAAAAAGTAAAAAGTGATTAGAAAGCAGCAAAGACAGATAAGATTTAACAATAATAATAATAATAATAATAATAATAAAAAGAAATCCCAAACTTCAAGTTCTAGACCATACCCAAGTGAACCCTCAAAACACAGGCCAGAAAGCAGAACTTGTTTTTAATTTCAAACTGGACTGATAGTAAGAAGTCTCTAAGTTCTATGCAGTGATAGTGTAAACACTCTGTAGATTGTGATCCTACATCACCTCATACCATTTCAACCATCACCTAAGGCTGACATCACACATTTTTCTAGGTGACAAGGCTAACCTGAACAGCTTCAACCTTCCTATTCAGTATTTCCTCAAGACTTCCATCTTCCTCTGTTCTTTACATTACGTGAGAAAACACACTTCCAACCAACACTTCAAAATAATGCAAGACTGGGGCAATGAAAAGAAAATCCATATGGCTAAGAGCCAACCAGGCAATGGAAAATGAAAAAAGAGCCGTGTTAGGACTTACAAGAGTGTGTAGGTAGATTTGGGGGTGACCATGTTGCACCCCCCACAAGGTCTGCTCTGCATTCACCAGTCATATCGACGGGACTGTCTGGAGGGAGAATCCTCAGGGCCCTGGATTGCAAGACGAGTCCCTTCAGCCCGGCGGCTGCTGCCTTCGTGACGCCGGTATTCCAGCCCTCGCTGTGGCCGGAAGCGGGATGTCTCTCGCCTCCACTCATCATCAAATGCAGCTGCATCACCTGTGTCAGGAAGAACAAGCTCAGCCAGGGAAAATAGGGAAGCGGCAGCTGGGTTTGCTGAGATGGGAGACAGGACAGTACTCACTTTCATCCATATTGATGTAGTCCTGCCTCTCTTCCTGGTCACCTGTACGATGGTTCCGGGATCGCTGCATGATGTGCGCTCTCTCCCTGATGTGGTGCCCAATAGACATTTGTTCCAAGCCACTGTCTGAGTCCCTTACAGTCCGCCTAGTCTCACGGATCTGAGGGTAGATTTGAGAGTCAACGTTATAACTCACTGCCCCAGCCCAATAAGACACTCTGGTTCTTGCCTACAGTACTTCAGTCACACTGCGCTTGCCACCAGTCCCAGTCAAATGCAACATAATAATAAGGAAAAAGAGACTTCCTCTCCAGCTGGCACTTCCCATCTCCTCTCAGAGGTGCTCAGCATGGTTCAGTGACTCACAACACATTCCTCAAACCACAACTGACTGCAAAGCAGAAATGCTGTGGGTGGCCAACACTGAGCCACCAATGAAATTCTATCCTTTCCCAGCAAAACCAGCAGCCTCCTGCTGGGATGACATACTGTGGCCTCCTCCTTACCCCGCCAGGTGCTGAACGCATCTCTGAGGTCTCCTGATAGACTTTGGGCCCATCACCCAGGTTAGAATAGGAGATGACAGTTGAAGAGGTAAACGTCTGGCAGTTTGCACCACTTGTCATATGTTCCTGCAAAAGAAAACGGGCAATGGCATAATGAAGAGAGGGAAGAAGAGATAACTGCCACTTTTCTCTCCATACGACAGAAGAGACTTACAAAAGTATCTATGCTGCATTCACCCTGAAGGAAGGACGCAATGAAGATGGAACCAGGCTCTGCTCAGTGGTGCCTCATGCCAGGACCAGAGGCAAAGAGCACAGACTGCAATACAGGAGGTTTTCTCTAAACATCAGGAAGCACTTACCTACTGTGCACCAGCACAGCACAGTTTATGGAGCACCAGCACAGGCTGCCCAAAGGAGTTGTGGATGCGGGCCTGGGCACCTTGCTAGAGCAGGGTTTCTGTACCCACTGACATTCAGAGACCCCTTCCAATCTCAACCATTCCATGATTCTGCAAGTACAAGCCCCATTGGTCCATCTTTCTGGAGAACAACTCTTGTTTCTTGCACAAAACATCTACTCTCATACTTCCATCCTATTCCATCTCTCCTCCCTGCATTCAGCAGGCATGCCCCAGGAACAACATCTCTGTCACTCCATCCTGCTCAGCAGGATGTTAGAGCTTCACCACCCTAACGGCTTGACCGCAGTCAGCACTGAAGAGGCACAATAGGAAAGCAGAGAGGATGGTAGAAGCACCATCAGTACTTCCCTCCTTAATGCAGATTAATTTATTGAAGGTTCTTACCATGTTCCCAATCATGTCGTTCATCATGCCGAACATGTCTATAAAGCCACCTGCCTAAGAAAAAAGACAGCACAAGAGTAGTCAATTTGGATGGATACGGGAGAAAAGAATTACAACAACCTGCCTACAAGGGCCATGAAACTGCTGCCCAGGGAAAAAAAAACAGTGTTTTTCGTTCCTTTCTATCTATTGATAGAAAAAAAAACCACCCAAATTTATGGTTGCTGTTCTCTGCAGTATCTTTAGACTACATTGCCTAAATGTCCTTGCTCTCCAAATCTCTGGATCTGATAGTGTTCTTTTAGTTTAGCTGCGATACCCAGTGCACTAAGGTTTGTGAATTCAGGTACTTAGCAGTGTTAAGAGCTGAAATCCCGGAATATACACTAATAGTTGACTTAACCATAAGACAGTCGTCATCACTGTCAGCTCTTGATTTAAATCACAAAGGAGTTTTCACAGATTGATTTCTAGCATAAGAACTTTTCTTATTTTCTCTACAGAGAAAGGAGACGTTAAAAACGTGACTGTTTTTAATCTGCAAGCCTAAAGGCTGCAGTTAGTATACTCAGCCAGCAGGTCTCACAGATTAATTGTGCAATATGTAAACAAAATTACTGTGTCAATTTAAACACGCTGATTTTTTTTCCCTTCTTCAAGTGGCTTCTTGTTCTCGCTTACAGCAGACCAGCACTCACACGCAATGCTATTATCCTTTGAAGTCCAGCTGTTTGTATTATTAAACCTTTTCTGAGTTAGAGTGATTCCAGGATGCTAGCCTCTTTCATTGAGTCAATCCTGCAGAGCAAGGCAGCTAAAGCTGCTGGATCTGGAATAACTTATTTCCACTGTATTATACAGTAGATGACTGAGATCAACAAGCTCCAGGAATGACATTCTCGCATACATTCAGCTATTCTCATTCCAATTCTGTTCTCTGAATTACTCTCTTGGCTTTTCATTCTGCAACCATTTCAAAGGAGGTTCAGTAACTGCCTCCGCCTAATAATGGC
>PPHD01024389.1:0-12132 GCA_002909625.1 Bambusicola thoracicus
AACTGCCAAACATTCAATACTTTCTCCATTATATTGATGTGATAATTGGCCTAGATCCCTTTTCCAGGAGAACCCAAATGGTTAAGATGTTAAAAAATATTTGAAAATACACATGACATTTGCCATTTTAATGACTGATTTCTTAACTCTTCCAGACTTGAGGAGCAAAACACAATGAATCCAGTAGGAAGAAAATGTCTCTGATGTGTGCTGTAGTACATAGCATAGACATTCCTTCCCCATTTTTCATGTCTTCAGAGGCATGAAAGGCCAATCAAAATATAGACAGTATATGCTGGTAATTAATGCAATAGAATTTTAAAAGGCTGGTGCAGATGGAAGAAAAAAATCCAAGGGAAAAGGTTATGACATTTTTTGTGATACTGCATTCTATAGCCAATGGAACCACGCCATAAACTGATTTTAAATGGTGAAAGGTAATTTCATAGGTACCCTGGACTTCTTTCAGACTCATTAGAGGGAAGAAAAGATAAAATATTCTTAAAGCAGAGAAGTAGTAAAATCTCAGTACAAACAAATGCCAGATTTAAAAAAAAAATATCATTAGCCAATGCAACTAGCATAACGTTATCTAGAACTAATTTAAGAACAGATGGGGCCAACTGGACATTTTGGTCACTTTGTGATTCTCTGAAGCTTTGTTTCAAGTTGTTGATTATCAGATGCCGTTCCTAGAGGTGGAAAGAATCAGCTGACAAAAATGTATATTGCAGAATATGGTAGCAGATGAGTTTCATCCCTAGAGGGGGATTGATTCAGCATTTGACACATCTCCCTTCACAGATTCCCTGCGTTAAATACATCAGGGAAATTGTTCCTGTGGTTAATGGCCATCCAAAGAAGGTGTTTATTTTTTCCCCTCTGCTAAAACACTTCAGCAATTCTCTCTGTAGAACAGCCTGCTTTTAATTTTTGTTTTGTAGCAGCTGAATAAGAAATAACACAGTACTTTGGTGAAATAAAAATCTTTTAAGTAAGGTAGACTGCAATTCACTTTAAGAAGAGATAAACATGTAGCAATTTCATTACTTGCAGTAATTTATAATTCATTATGGTACTGTGTGGTCACTTGAGGTGACAATACAATATAGAAAGCATAATGATATTAGTTGATGCTTAAGCATTAAGTTTCATTACTTCAGTATACTTTCTATTGTATTTTGCACAGTAGATTCTTATCACAGTAAAACATTTTCTGTGTATAAGTATACAGAACAGTTAAAGGCATCAGAAGATTTGCTGTCTGCACGGTGTAGCATTTTTGTTAAAACTTCGAAATACCATTACGTTAAGCAAAATGTAGCATAATGCAGAGATTAAAATGCATTTTCAATTGATTCACATTTCCCATTAAATTTATGGGCAGCAAAGACATAATGACATTATCCACAAAATCGTACCAGATATGATAATAGCACCCAACTGCATCTGTGCAGTAAAAAGTGAAACAATAGTGCACTATTACTGGTTCTAATTGCCTTCTATTCTTGAGAGAGTGGCAGGTGGCCAATGAAATGTAGATATAAAACCAGAATATAATCAGAAGAAGGAAGATGAAGCTGTTACTGGCTTTTAGTTATGTAAATTAAGAATTTTACTCAACAAGTTATTTAGTCATTCTGATGAGTGGAAAACATTCATTCGGAAGACTAATTATACAGTAGTTACTATGATTAGAACACCCAGTTGTACTTTATACTCTTCGCAATGAAATCATCTTGAATTATATTAAGTTACTGGTGAGAATTAATGCTGCTTAATTTCCCCCCCACCCCTCCCAGGAAATCTCCAAAGAAAACTGAATACAGACAAAAACAGTAGTTGCAGTGGTGAACCTGTAGGAAATGCCCTCCTTTTTATATTCAATCTCTTTTACTCTGCCTTTCAGACCTACTCTAAGTCAACATCTTACACACAGATGTACTCAACTACTACTAGGGTCTTTCAGATGAAGCACACCACAAGTGATCAAGACCTCTGATGTCTTGAAATGACATAGTACATTTGCAAGGATAGCAGCATTAGCTTGTATCCTGCTAGGATTTCCTCTCATCTATTTGCTCAGCTTAGCAGCTGTTTTTCCTCCATAAATACTTGAGTGATGTATAAAGTGAACTTGTACTGCGCCAATGACCATATCATGTTTACGTCACATGAACATGGTTATTTCCTACCAGAAATGCTCACCGAAAGGACAATCTTTACTCAGATTGCACCAAAGGGGAAAAAGCCTACATTATGCTTATTTCTAAATGCTGGGTTACTTAACAACATAAATCACTCCAACAAGCAAGAACAGTAGCACTTCATGATTTAACATACTGGTGTGTCAAGAAAGAGCTTACACAGGTGTGCAATCTACAAACAAACCACACAACAATAATCACTGATCAAGATATCTATGTAGATTTTATATGACAAAACAGTATTGTAATACATCATTCATAAGGAGAATGAATGAAGATTCTGACATAACTGATCTAATGCTGAACATCGCAGAAATGTGGCAGGTGAGAGTGGTGGTGGGTAGAGATAAGGAAAACAAAGGAGCAAACAGAGGTTGTTATCACCAAAAGGTAGCAACTTCTATCAAGGTCACTGTGAAAATTTACACTGATTTTGTAAAGAAGATGCTGAAGTACTGTAGACTGTAGTACTACAACAAAAATCCTAACAGAGAAATGGCATTTGTTACTATTTGTTACCCCCAGATACTGTTAAAGATGATTATTAGCATACATCATGTTACTAGTGATAGATACAAGCATCAGAAAGGAAACATTTTTTCATATTTAGGATTCTAAAGGATCATGGCATGTTTGTATTAAGCAGTCATGTTTATTGCTGCATGTTTTACAATCACAGTAGCCTGTGCCTTCATATCAAAATGCTTGATCTGAACCAACACTGAACTTCCAGATTGTTTCCTAGTTTTTCCTGGTAGGCATGGTCTGTTAAATACCCAGCTTCTAAGCTTTCAGTAAACGTGAAGTAGAGATTCTCCTGATTTACAGGTATTCTATTCCCTCTACCTTTTAAAAGCCAAAATACAACAGGATTTCAGCTTATCCACTTAACATCTTACTTGTCTAGAATAAAGAAAGTCTGCTTTAGAAACACAATGCTATTGCACTATTGATACTTGCTTTGTTTGGGAAACATTATCACCTACTCACTCCAGGTTGGGACCACTACGTATGCAAGGTATTGTAGATGCAACAGGGTGTCCTTAAAACCCATGACTGCATTAACTATGGCAAGACACCTTACAATTAACAAATGTACATTTAGAAGAGTAGCATGGTTAGGATGGTATTTCACAGGTTTATAGTTTGAAAGATTATCACAGTAGAAAGAAGCAATCAAAAATTAATGAAATGCTCACCTGTGTCGTAGGCTCACAGGAGAAAACTCCAAAGGCAGCAATCTCCAGAAAGAGATCTTTCTTTAGTGGCAGTCAGACCTTAAATGGGGTCTAGCAGAGGTGCAGCCAGGCTCCACCCCTTCTGGTCACACAGAATTGTGAACTGCCTTCACCTGTGCTCCCAGGGCTGACTCAGTCCTTGCCTCAGGTGATCAATTAGTGGTTCAGGCCATGACTCAACAGCTCCCATACAGGCACCCTAACTGAATCAATGCTTCACAGTCAATGTCTCATTTTCTCTGAGGAACAAGACAAATAAGCAAGACACTTAGGAAGTCCTTATTGCCTACATAGTATTTGTTAGAGATTTCAGGCCCAGTGTATGAACCTGAAGTGGAGAAAGATAATCAGCAGTGGGTACAAAATTTTGGGATGGGCCACTGACCTTGCCATCTTCTTAGTGGAATTCAAGTATCCCTGTCCACAATCAAGAGTGGCTGTAGCCATGTGCAGCCACACACCTCCAAACACCTAGACTGCTCTTTCAGCCACGGCCTGCCTTGCACCCCATTACTTTGTCACTCTTACTGTTTGAGAGGCAGAGGTGAGGTCTGTAGTTCTGTAGCATGTGCTATCATGTCAATGCCATCAGCCCATAACCAGCCATAGTCAGAAGGGAGAAAGAAGGAAAGCTTAAGAGGGCTTTCTTAAGCCCCTACTGCACGTGCAGTTGATACAGTAACGTCAACCAAGAGTGAGTACAGGGTAGGAATGTGATGAGTAGTTTCTGACTTACAGGACATCTCTCACAGAGTCCCAGGGGAACAGCTTTAGAAAGTGCTATACCCCTTGCAGTCAACAGACTGATCATATATATAATCTCTCCTCTGAATCCTGTACCCTAACAGAAACTGGCCACTCACATGCATCCTTTGTTTCTTCCATAAAGCATTTAAAGAATAGCATTTTCGTTACCAGGACTGCAGTGCAAAAGATTTCCATGGGAAGAACATAGTGTTGATTGGAGAAGGAACTAGGCCAGAAGACTGTCCCTGCATGTATCTGCATAGTGGTCTTCTACCAGGTCCCACCACATGCAGGCTCCTCTGAACTGACCAATAGAGCAGCCCTGGGATCCAGAGAGGCCAAGCATCTAGTAGGTTAGGTAGTATGTGTCCATCTAAATGGCAGTTGTAGGTCTCTGTAATGGAGCACACCTACTGCATCCCACACACAGCATGGCTAGCACAGGTATCTAATGGTCCTCACCTCCTCACATCCCTAGCATTGCTTGCAAGTTTTCTTCCACCTAGTAGCAACTGTAAAATTAAGAGCCTTCTGACTCTTCCACAGAGTTCTTTACCACTGGAGAGACTTCTCATTCAAAATCTTTTTGAAGGTCTCAAGAGTAGTAGGAGACAAACAGGTACATTTACAGGGTAGCTTAGGCCAGGACTAATTGTCTCCAGCTGAGTTGAAATGGGGCTGCCTGGCTAAGGTGTAGGCTCCAAGTGAAGCTAGTCATGGCATTAAGGTCCATCAGTGTTCTCAAGGCCCTGACAAAGAAGGGATTAACCCCCAAACCATGCTACTGCTTTGAAACAAAACACTAACGTAAACACATGTTATGGATAGCTGCAGAACTATATATATAAAAGAGGGGCAAAACAATGTAGTTGCAATCTGCCTTGCAGCTCTGCCAAAAAAATAATAACAATAAATATATGTATATATATTTAGCCTTTATCTTTCTTTTTTTTAATGGAAGTAGAATAAAAATAACTCAGAGAACCCTCTGTTGAATCATGTCATTTAATAGTAATTTCATCAGACACAACAAGTGTGATACTTGTCTATTGAACTCACATTCTGCCTTAAACAATAACTTTAGGGTGAATAGGCTAAAACTAAATCTCAAAGATTTTCCAGTTCAGTGGCACAAGACTTGCACTGAGATTACATCCCTTAACTTTCGTGTTGCTCTGTACAATAAGTACCAGGCCATCTGCTTGCTAGCACTTCTCTTTGCTTCCTAACACAAGAACAGAAAACAGTTTTGAAGATGCGTAAAAATCACATTCTTTTTGAATCAAAAACACGAAAGACACAAATAAGTTGACTTACCTTTTTTTGCCATGCATTTCATTCTTGTCAGTTTATTTATTTTTGTGTAGCAAAGAGGGAAACCTGAAACCAATCTAAGAAATTATTTCATTTTCCAAGTTGAAAGTTATTTAAATGATGAGTCAAAATAAGACTTTGCTTCTGAAATCTCAAAATCCATGATTAAGTCCTGAGTCAGACCCCATATTTGGAGGAGGTCTCCAGGCACGAAAGAGAAAGTCTAATATTATCTATCTGAACATTGGGATTTTCAGATTCAAATCAAGGCCAAAATGTCATAGTGTATGTTACAGTCTAACAATCGCTTAGGAAGACTTAATTTTTATCTACTAAATCTGAGAAATATCATTTGTAGCCAACAAGACAACACATTCCTTTTCTGAAGTTCCCTCTATTTAAAATACTATTCTACTCTCCCTTTCAGGTTAGCAAAATGGGTGTTCTACTGACACCAGCAGGTAAAAATAAGAAAGGAACCACATGCCTTTGCAGAGAACAGGAAAACAGTCTGCAACCTGCTTCTTAGTAATATATTTGTTTGAATCTCTGTGCATAGTTTGTGCTTTGTTGGTAGGAAGAAGAGGAGAAAAATAAGAATAAGCATTCAGTAGGTCAGCTATTGATATAAGAGACTGAGCAAGCAGCTGCAAAATTCACTACGGTAATTTATCTGCATGGGTCAATGGTCATTGACTGACTGAAAATAAAGGTTGATCGCAGTGATAGATTTCAATGCCATTGCTATGAGCACATATTAATAAGCACAGCACAGAAGTGATTTTTGGCTCTGTGGTGGAGAGAACAGGTAATCAATATTTTTGTGTCCTTGCTGAGGCTGAACTTTGTATTTGGATTATGCTAATTAAAGATTAAATAAAGTTCTGATGTTTTCATATAATTAAGAGATGGTGGAAAATAATAAAGTAGTAAGTGGCTTCTGTTGGCTGTTTCACTCTGAAATAAGCAGAACACTGAAGCCATCGGAGAAAAGCAACATTTGTTGTTTGCAAGTATCTTCTTCTGTCTCAGATATTATTTCCACTACGTGGTAGTCACAAGAGCATATACAGCATTTTACTCTGCAAGCAGACATGGACTGAAGGTATGGATGTTATTTTGTGCAAGAGCCCAGCAGGTGTGGACCACTTTTTGTTCAGATAGCTGGCCAAGCCATATAGGTCCACTCAGCCCTGCACATTTCAGCCAGACCAAGCGCTGTTTCTCAGACATATGAAGTTCTTCTTCAGGTGGAAGCAAAAAAAGAAGATTCCTGGCAGTGCATGAGTGCTGTGGTCCCCTTCGCTTTGCTCAAATCCCCTCACTCCCAGCACAGCTGAGCAAAACCTCACCATGTGACTTGTCAGGACTGGGTGCTGCTGGAGCAGCTTTCCTCTCCCCAGGAGTGCTCACCAAATTCATGAGGCTGATAGCGGGACTGGGAAACTGGGGCAGGGCTCAGCAGGTTAGACATAAGCAAACATGAACTGCGGTGGATCCACCTTTGCAAATTGCAAAGGCATGAAGATAAATATGCATCTTGTCATGTGTAACCTGTTGTTCTGTGAAATTATTGAGTATCAGTCACTCAGCACAATGACTGACACGACAGGTATTCTGCCGCATCGTTTGACTGCTCTATCTGGGCTTTATGTGAAATGCCTACATTATTCAGGTATTTCATGAAATACCTGGCATTGTTATTACAGACAAGCTGTGAAACCAGTCACTGAGTGAAATGACTAAAATTTCCATTCATTTGAGTACAGATCCATTGTAGAAATCAGTCCTAATTTTCTGAAATGGTATGTAGCATTCTATGAGGATAAGGGTGAGCATAAAAGACTACAGACCATTACAAACATGTGTAGTAGAAATAGTTCTACTTCTCTTTTTCTACTTTGAAATTCAAAATAATCAGAAGCTTGATATTTTACACAGTATCTACTAATTATTTTCAATATTTCCCTGATACATAATTACAACGTTTTGGCAATTCTCAAAATGCTTAGGCTTACAGATGAACAGCAACATAGTTCTTTTTTCTTTTTCTTTCTTTTTTTTTTTTTTATATATGTATGTCCTACATATGTCTATATATGTCCTAAAACTACCTTTCATGCAAAATAAGCAGTTTGATTACATATAAATACCTACAGCAAAAACTGGAGGATCCTAGGTGATCCTGGATGAACCTGTCTTTCAAAGCACATAAAAGCTCCCAGAAAGTGGCAGCTGCTATTAAACTTTGGCATCTCCTCAAACCAGATGTTAGAAACGTGGATGCACTCGGATAAGCCTGCACCCAGGCAGCAGCAATAACCAAGCAGTCAATGTGGCAATAACCATGTGCTCAAAGTGCCATCCCTTACACAGAACAAGGTCATTTTATATTTGCATTGTGCTCCGTCTTGGTTTTTTTTTTTTTTTTTTTTTTTTTTTTTCACTTATTCTTTCACTGTGCAGAAGTTGTCATCCCTTTTCTGAGGCACAGAACAATGTCTATCCATACTGCCACGTCAAAAGCACTGACAGAGATGTGCCAATAATATTGGCCACAAAATAAATCAGCAGTGAATCCATTAACTATTTCTCTTTAATCCTTTTCTTTTCCTGACACTTCTCTACACTGAAGGATATTCCTCTCCTTCAGAAAGGATCAATTTTTTTTCTGAATCTCTAGTCTTCATATTATCATGTAAGTTGAATGTAACATTTCAATATCTCTTCTGCTTTTAATTTCTGTGTTAAATTTAGTTGCATGTGAACTTCAAGCTCTTAATTTAACATTTAAAAATCTGCATTTTCCAAATGTTTTTCAACTCTCTTTTTCACTAAAACTAAAGGTCAAATTTTAACTGATTTAAAGAACAGTTTTTGTTGGTTTTTAAGGGAACTTACTAGCCTCAAAAAAAAACCCCTTTTCCTTGCATGAGCAGAAATATCTACTTTGAAATGAACACTTTAATCCTTGCTACTTGGTAACCGATCATTTCCCCCAAAGCACTCCCAATAGGTGAATGAGGTTTTGCAAACAGCTGCATTGCACAAGTTATAAAGCATTTATCTCTTCCACATTAACCAGTGAGGTTGCATTTAAACCTGTGCTTAGAGACTTGATTTTTGTCTTTAAACTTACCCTGAATTAAAAATTCAAAGTTTGTGGTAGGTACTCTTTAATATTTGCTGTTTCTGCTCCTGTCAAGTGACTGCGTATGTTTCAACATACACAATAAAGCCTGAGTATAACGTGACATTATCTATATGCGTGCTAAGTACCCTGTATTTAATCATTTCCATACTTCCATCAAGTAAACTGGTTCACATCAAGTGAACTGATTCACAACAGTTAAAGCTGTGTAGAAGCAAGATTTCTTAGTTCTCTGAACAGTTTTCTCACATAGTCACTGTGGGAAACAAGGCCTCTTATCAGTTGAACCACTCATACCTCTCACCTTCCCACCCTCCTGCTCCCTCCATGGACACCCAGAAAGGAGAGTTTAAATCATAGAACCACAGAATCATTAAGGTTGGAAAGACCAATAAGACATTCGATTCCAACCATCAACTCATAAAACCCCTGCCTATAAATGCCTTAGACCCTCAGTGTCACATCTACACGTTTCTTGAACACCTCCAAGGGACAGTGACTCCACCACCTCCTTGGACAGCCTTGGACATGCCTCACCACTCTTTCTGAGAAGAAAATTTTCCTACTATCCAACCTGAACCTCCCCTGGCACAACTTAAATCCATTCCCTCTCATTCAATTGCTGTTACCTGGGAGAAAAGGCCATCTCTTACCTCACCACAATTTCCTTTCAGGCAGTTGTAGAGTGATAAGGTCTCCTCTGAGCCTCCTCTTCTCCAGACTGAACAATCCCAGTTCTCTCAGCTGTTCCCCATAAGACTTGTGCTCCAGACTCTTCACAGCTTCGCTTCCTGTCTCTGGATATGGTCCAGGGCGGCTGAGCTATTTAATTTAACTGTAAATAAAGGCCTTCAGTTGTCTTAATAGCCATTTCCTTTCACTCCTCTGCCCTCCTGCATTAGTTTGCACAGATTTCCTTTTGAATGTTACAAAGTAAGAGTTGAACCCTTTCAAGCGTTCTTACCTTAAAACATCCCAGACTATCTTTCAGCTGTTACATCAATCTGTGGATTGCCCTCACTTCCTGGCAATTGCAGTAAGCGTGTACATATCTTTTATTTAAATAAATTTATATTGAATATGGCATAGTTACTACACAGTATAAAATCAGATTAAAACAATATTCTCCTGACTTCTCTAATTGGTGGAATTGCCACCAGAAAATATTTAGTTGTCACAGCAGTTGTGTAAAGTCGAGCACCAACCGGCCAGCCCTTTAGGTCAGGCATGGGACTACAGAGCACCCTGAGGCTCTTCTGGCCTACTAACCTGAACCTCCTCTTTGTGGGTGAGGCACTCTGGAGAGCACTGTTCTCTTGGACAACTTCAGTTTACAAAAAGGTTCTTTTTGATTATTTTACATTTCTTAGCAGCTGGAACCCAGGTCCCTAAGTGAATTATATGCGTCATAGAATGTGAACAGGAGGTGATACAACTTGCCTCTCCTTTCATGACGGCCCCAAACCAAACAATGTTGTCTGAATTCTAATTGCCACATTCACTTCAATGGTAATTTCAGACATTTTAGTTGCCTATACAGAAACTCAGGACATCACCACTACATACTTACTGTTCTCTTATTAAAACCTTCCAACTGTTTAATACTGAGTTCTTCGCTTCAGAAGGCATAGTGGATCTCATTGCTTTTGTTAGGTAGTCTGAGCATGAACTCATGCTGGAAGCATGACTCAAGCTGACACCCCTAAACACTGCTGTTTTCATAATCTCTTAATTAATTTCCACAGTAGCAAGTGGATTAAAAATTACTGAGAGTGGTTACACGGTATCTCTTGAAATCTCCTCAAGATGAAGTAGAAAGCATTGAGAGCTGTAATTTCATTTCACAGATGCTGTCTCCAACTCTATCAGTCTCAGCAGGAAAACAGTGACATTGGCAGCACTTTCCCACAAGGGCACTTCAGGAACCAGAGGAGGCTGAACAGGTTATCTTGATGGTAGAAACTTGCTCCAGGCTTGCTGGGCAAACCTCTTCATGCTGCTCACAGTTCATGGATTATTTTATTTGAGCTGTTCTTCAGATTTTCTGAGTGCATGCCAGGGGAATACCCTACATGCGGGATGGTAACTCAGCCACTCTTAGGGGTCTGCCAGCCTGCAATGGGAGCAGATACACTCCCTGGGGCTGTGCAGCCAGAGGCAGATCATTTCCAAGGGGTTCCTTCACTCTGATTTCTGGAGGCAAATATAAGTCCATGAAAATTTAAGGGGTGTAATTTTTATTGTACATCATGGTGGGCAAAGTGAGGAAATCCAGGGACTTCCTTCCCATTTATCACGCACTACTATGTCTCTATAAAGTGGATACATGCTGTAATTCGTCAGCTCACCAGTCAAAAAAATGAAGCTTGGCATACACGTCCAGGTAAGTTGTAATTCCTTCTGGGTACCAAGGTGTCAGGCAGAACAGCATGCTCAGGAGGTGCAACACATCCCAGATGTAGAGAGGTGCCAGAAACATCCGTGCTTGTTAGGGTTCTGTGAGGATCAGAAATACAAGGGAATCTTGACTTGACTCAATGTCAGTTAAGAAGAGCTGGTCAGATATCTGCCACCAAAACACTTTAAATGGAATTGTCAGAATTCGTAATGGGAAAAAGATGAAATTTAATGAGTCTCTAGATTAAACAGTTGTGTTTATTTTTCTTAAAGAAAAAAAATTAGCGTGTCACTATATCTCAGTTTCAGAAGGAGATTTTTTATTTTCCTGTCTTCTTATCTGTAGACATTTCAGTGCATTCATACTGGGAAAAAAAAAAAAAAAAAAAAAAAAAAAGTAACAGAATAATATTTCAAAATCAGAGAAGTTTGATTGATTCAACTATTTATGTGTTAGCAGTTAAAAAACACTTTCAGGTTCTTAACCCTTAAAGGCCTCTCCTGGAAAGAAAAATGACCCCTTAGCCACCAATATTTCACAATATTAGGCTCATTAATATTTCATGGTTGATGAAACAAGAATGAGGATACACTCTAGCTGCTCTGTTTTCTTCAGTGTCTGGTGTCATATAGCGTTTTATATACATACACACATACATATATTTTCATATATATATGATCATAACTATTATCATTTTCCTTTTCTCTACCTTAGTATAAATAGTTTCAACTCCAGCCATGAGTTCTACTTTGCTTCCCAGCCCCCTCCCCAGTTCTCTCCTCCATCCCACTGGGAATAGGGGAGTGAGCAAACAACTGTGTGGTGCTCAGCCACCTGCCAGATTAAATCACAACCAACCACTTAAACAAGTAGATATGAAAATTCGCCTATACAGAAACCAATACCAAGAATACTTTTTCAAACTCAACTTTCCTCAAGAAAGGAGTGTATAAACAGGAAGGGGAGCGGCTGTTTACAAGGGTGGATAGTGATCGGACAAGGGGGAATGGTTCTAAACTGAGACAGGGGAGGTTTAGGTTGGATATTAGGAGGAAGTTTTTCACACAGAGGGTGGTG